>JAOVVB010000033.1:4558706-4568899 GCA_028570985.1 Heterobranchus longifilis
GTCTCCTGGGATAGGCTCCAGGCCCCATGTGACCCTGAATACAGGATAAAGTGGTAGTAAAAATATTATAAATTTTTTTACAAACAAATATCTGAAATGTGTGGTGTGCATTTGTTCTCCCTGAGTCAATTCTTTGTAGAAGCACCTTACCACTGCAAGTCTTTCTGGGGAATGTCTCTACCAGCTATGAACATCTAGAGAGTGAAATGTTTGCCCATTCTTGTTTGCAAAACAGCTCAAGATTGGATTAAGAGCATCTGTGAATGGCCATTTTTAAGTCTTGCCACAGATTCTCAGTTGGATTTAGGTCTGGACTTTGACTAGGCCATTCTAACACATGAACATGCTTTGATCAAAACCATTCCATTGTAGCTCTGGCTGTATGTTTAGGGTTGTTGTTGTTTAGGGCTGTGTGAAGGTAAACATCTGCCCCAGTCTCATGTCCTTCGAAGACTCTAACAGGTATTCTTTTCAGGTTCCATCCACCTTCCCATCAACTCTGACCAGCTTCCCTGGCCCCCTCACCATAATGCTACCATCACCATGCACAGTTTTATGTCACACATAGCGTTTTGCATTTAGGCCCAAATGTTAAATTTTGATCTTATCTGACCAGAGCACCTTCTTCCACATGTTTGCGGTCTCCCCCACATGGCTTGTCACAAACTGCAAATGGGACTTCTTATATCTTTCTTTCAACAATGGCTTTCTTCTTTGCAAAAGGCCAGATTTGTGGAGTGCATGACTAATAGTTGTCCTGTAGACAGATTCTTTCACCTGAGCTGTGGATCTTTGCAGCTCCTCCAGAGTTACCATGGGCCTCTTGGCTACTTCTCTGAATAATGCTCCTTTTGCCAAGGCTGTCAGTTTAGGTGGCCATGTCTTACTAGGTTTGGAATTGTGCCATACTGTTTTCCTTTTCAGATGATGGGTTTAATAATGCTTCATGAGATGTTCAAATTTATTTATAACCTAACCCTGCTGTAAACTTCTCCACAACTTTATCCCTAAGCTGTCTGGTGTGTTCCTTGAGCTTCGTGGTACTGTTTGTTCAACTAATGTTCTCTAACAAACCTCTGAGGGCTTTACAGCCTCAGAGCTGTATTTATACTGAGATTAAATTACACACAGGTGGACCTTATTTATTATTTAGGTTACTTCTTAAGGCAAATGGCTCAATTGCATTTCAGTTATCAGAGTAAAAACATTTATGATTTTCCTTCCACTTTACAATTATGTACCAATTTGTGTTGGTCTATCACATAAAATCCTAATAAAATATATTTACGTTGGTGGTTGTAACATGACAAAACGGAAATGTTCAGGGGGTATAAATATGTTTGCAATGCACTTTAAATAGAGAAGAAGCCAAGAAGTGGCAACCGATTGTAACATAATGTAAGGGTATGTAATTTTAAGCCTTTCATTTTTTTATGTAAATATCCATACTGTACAAATCCATACACGATGTGGCCAAAAGGTTTGTGGACACCTGCCCTTGACCATCAATGCTCACTCACTCATTCATCCTCTATACCGCTTATCTTGTACAGGGCTGTGGGAAGCCTGAAGCCCAAACTCACTCCCACACTACAGGCAATTATAAAATCATTTTTGGGTAGGGCATGTAACTATTTAATTAACCACTTCATCCTAGTCCTAGAGTGGCATGAGTACACCCTAGAAGAAATGAAAACACTAAATGAATTCTAGTGTAGCCAGATGACCTTCTTGTATGTTTTTGAGAGGTCTGAGTAAAACCAACCCATAACCCCCCCGAAAATTCCAGACTTGGGAGAAGATGCCAAATGGTAGCAGTAACCCAAGCTCAAAACCAGGATCCTGGTACTGAGACCCGAGAAAGTTTAATCATTTTCCAGTTTAGTCTTTTTCACTTAGTTTAAGCACTTCAGAAGTTCATTATAAGTTTCACTATAAAACTATAGAAATTAACAAAGTCCATAAAACAAGTGTAAGAAGTTTATGTCTAATCCCATTCGCGGCACTGTTTTTCTCTCTTAGTGCCCTCTGTTGGCTGGCTATCAGGCTGCAGTTCCTCATATTGCCTGCTCCATCCCACACAAGCAGCTCTGCCCGAGGCACACAGCAGTCTGAAGTATAGTGCAGCATTATGTGCTTTCGTCTAGGCCACTCACTAATGTTCATCGGAGCATCGCCATACACCAATCTGTCATTTGCCTGTCTCTGAGCTCTCTGCTTGTGCCGTGGTGAGTGTCTATGAAGCTGATGCTTTGGTTCTAGCCGTCTCAGAGGGCTTACATATGTTTCCTCAGCAAGCTCCATTTCAGAGTTTTCATTTTTCCTGATGTCCTCATCATGGAGTAGCACGAGTGTCCCCTGTCCTACAGCAAGTTGTACGCTTGCCAGGCCAGAATGACCCCTGTCCTTCACTGTTAGGTGGACACTCCAGTTACCCAGAAAGCACTGAGGAACAGGAGGACAGCCTGACTCCACATGCATCGTAGAACACGATGGAGGAGACACATCAGGTTCCTACAGAAGGTGGACAAAAAGCTTTATTAGACAAATTTATATAAGTATTGTATATTGTGTTTAACAATGTTTTGTATATTATATATTATATTCTTTAAAATATACAGTATATTGTGATGTACAGTATATACAGTATATATTCAACATAATTGTCCTTCTCACCTCTGGTAAAACAAGAAGATATACAATAGCGTAGTTGGCATCTGGTGAGTCATGTGCTTGGACTGTGAGGGTCACCGTAACTGTCTGACCTGCCTGGGTGGAGTATGGAGTCCTCAGCTTGACCTCCTCCCTCATAGAGCCTCTCTCTCCTATAAACAACCTACAGCAAAACAAAGCAGTGTTGGAAAACACATGGCTGGATTTGCGTAAGGTGGTGCAAAGAACAAGCATGTAATGAGTGAGTATTTATATCTGTGTGTGGTGTAAATAGCATAAAAAAAAGTGTTCTGTATTGGCCGCTAAGTCACAACTATTTAAGAAGTTACAGAGATTCAAAGGAAAAACCTAGCAATCTATTAAATAACAAGATATTTTAACCAATGTTAACCAACTGCCTTAAGTTGTTACTACATGGCGGCACATTGACTTAGTGGTTAGCACTGTTGCCTTGCACCTCTAGGGTCTGGGTTCGATTCCCCGCCTCAGGTCTGTATGCATAGAGTTTGCATGTTCTGCCCCTAGGTTTCCTCTGGGTACCCCGATTTCCTCCCACAGTCCAAATACATGCAGCTTAGACTAATTGTCATTCCCAAATTGCCCGTAGTGTGTGTATGCCTTGCGATGGATTGGCACTCGTGCCCTAAATATCCTGGGATAGGCTTCAGGCCCCCCAAGACCCTATATACAGAATAAAGCAGTATACAGTAGATGATGAGTGAAATGAATGCGATGTGATTTTATATTCTTGTAGTCAAGATTCATGCATCAGCATTTGCACACTCTATAAACTAATGACAAAGCTTTTTGGTAAATTAGATAGGAGAAGCTTACAGTGTTCCAGACAAGTTGACACAAAACTTCCTTATTATAAGCATCTGAGGAAATGTCACAGACCTTGGGTATGTCCTTAAAGATGGTAGAATGCTGCCTCATCAGACATTTTAAAGTGGGTCCTAAAACCGAGGTCACTATCTGAAATAACACCCAGGTTTATGATGCACTTTCCAGTTTTCATAGACAGGGACACCAGCCTGACCAGCACTTACTCTCTCTGAGGAATTTCCCAACAACAATAATTTCGGTCTTCTTATTCTTTAGTTGCACAAAAAAAAAATCCATACCTGATATTTAACATGACAAAGTTTCTCTTCCTTTATTATGGAACCACAAATTTCATAAGGGCTCTGGGAATTTAAATTAGCATTAATTCATCTTAATTCGGCATTAGCATTATATCAGGTGGGCTAAAAAATTACTATGAACCATGCGAAGGAGGAAAATGATTTAAAAAAAAAAAAAAAAAAAATTTTAAAGGCTTAATCAGTTTGTTTTCGGGATATGACTAAGTGACTTAAATTATCTAAGTAACAGCCAATACATTTTATAGGCATTTATTAGTAATGCACTGGATCGACCGCTATAAATGGCTAAAAAAAGAAAAAAATTATACAATAACCATATGGCCAAAAGTATGTGGACACTTGTGGAGTATTGAAAGTCTTATTTCAGACAGTGGGCTTTACCATTGAGCTGTATCCCTTTTCTACAATAACAGCCTTTACTATTTTAAAAACTCTTCACCCACAAAAGCACAAGAGTTTGGGCAGTGATGCCTTGTAAGAAGGGCTAGCTTGAAGGGCTTTGTGCAGGCCACTTAATTTTTTACACACCAAACTACTACTACTATCTATATTGACCATGATCTGTGTACAATCATATAATCATTTTGGAACAGGTTTCTTAGATCCAGTGAGTGGAAATCATAATGCTACAGCATGTAATGATTTTAGAAAATTGTGTGTTTCCACCTTTGTGTCCCAAGTTTAGGTAAGGCAATATGGGAGTAAATGTCAGGTGTTCACAAACTTTTCCCGGTATTATACATTATTTCTTGTGGTCTGTAACTTACTGGCTCTTTGTCTTGTTTCAGGTGTTGGCTATGCAGGCCAAATGATTCAACTGTATGGCTGCATGTACTACATCATAATCCTGGCCTGGGCACTGCTCTATTTGGTTTTATCTTTCAATTCCCAGCTTCCCTGGGCCAGCTGTGGCAACACCTGGAATACAAGTATGAAATATGACCAAAAGTGTCTTAAATTGATGAAACTGATCAAGCCTTGCTTTATAAATACTGCTTAATTTATTTCTAGAATAGGCACCCACTACCCCAATAAAACTCTCACTACGCAGTGCAGCAAATATGGCTACTAAGGACCCACTGGAAGAGCACATGATTACACTGAAACAGGAGAAACAAATTGCCACCAAGTATGCAGTCAGTTTCTGAATTCGCACTACAGAAAGTGGGTAGAATAATCCAGGCTTTCCAGTCTGACAATCTCTTCCTTGACAATTTCATTAGTATGTCCGTCTTTCAGTCTCTCAAGAAATCTCTCTGCCTGGATGTATGTGGAACTCCACGGACATCAAAAATGAAACTCTTTTTTTACTCTGGCAGCCCACAGCATCAAGTGGATCAGTCCACAATGAAATCTCCAGGCAACCCCACCAAACCGCGGAGGACAGATCTCCCTCAGTCAGTGGTCGAGTTGTAAAAAAAATTCAAAGGGGATGGTGTGGTCATAAAACTATTATGACATTTAAAAATCTATTTTTGACCCTTTCGTACCCAAGCATGTAGGTGTGGCCACAAAGTCTAATGAAAAAACAAATCCTTTTCTTTAAATTGAGAATGAAATGACACAAATTGGGTAAAGAACGCGTCTTTTATAATCATTAAAGCTGTCAGTCATTTCAAAAACTCCAGTATTAAACTAAATCCTTCGTTTTCAACGAACCTTCAGTTCTCTTCTTTTTAAAATATGTCTGTTGTTTATTGCTGTTATTTATAGTTCATATGTAGAGAGTTTAAATATTTTATTTTCATGACAAATTTTACATAATACACATCATTAATCTGAAGAGGATGGTAGGGGGGTTGTGGTTTTACAGAAGGAGTGGTTTTTGTCATTTTTTTCAACAGGGGGCATCCCATCCCCTCGTATCCCTGCTCAAATCAAGCCCTGCCCTCAACCTCTCACTCCAATACAGTGAGTCCTGTTCTATTGTACCCCATTCTACAACACGAACTTAAAGTGCAAGCTCTGGACAGTGGTCCCATCGGAGGAGGTTGGAACAGAACCTCCTACAGAACCTGCCATGCATCACTTCAGTGTACTGCACTCTAAATGCATCTTGTTTCTTGTTCATCAGTTCCTTGTCATCCTGGGTTTACTATGGATGCACAAACATGATACACAGATTTTTTGTGGGAAGAGAGGTATATCACCTTCCACTCTGAACATTATCTGGTTAACTGACTACACATTCCCATCAACCTCAACTACTATTGAAAGCCCAGAAACCCAGATTGCTTCAGCCATCCCAGCTGAATAGAAAGAGTTTTGTGATATTTTCAGCAGCAACAAGGCTAGCAGACTGCACCACTTCGGCTGTATGACTCGCCATCCACTGTCCCAGAAAGAAACACAAGCCATGGAGGAAAACATTGCATCAGCCACATTCTTCTTTGTGGACAAAAATGGAGGGGTCTTATACCATGTATAGATTATCAAAACCTAACCCCCTAGTGTGCATTTGCATTGGGATAAATCAAAACTCTGTCTTGAGCACCACATCTGGCCACTACATTTACCAGGTTATGCTGTATGAGCTTTCCTCTGCAACAGCTGTGGAATCAACAATGTGCTCCATGACATGCTAGAAAGTTTGTCATTGCCTATATAGATGACTTATAGATATGTTCTTGAAGTACTCCCAAATCTCTACATATTGATCAAACAAACTGAACAAGTCCAAGTCCTCTGATTGTGTCAAAGCCTGTGCTCATAAACAGATAAGATCCCTGCAGTAACCTCATTCTCCCCAACCACTGTTAAGGAACTGCAATTTCTCCCTTGGTTTTGCACACTTCTGTTGTGGACACATTATGGGATTTACGTAGTGTGATGATTTCAGCCCTGTTAACTGCCCAAGTAAAATAAGGACTTATCAACTCCAGTGGAATTCTACTACTAACCAAGATTTTGAAAAGCTTAGGCAAACCTTTACTTCTGCACCCATTCTTAAACATCCAGATTTGTCAAAATCTTTTGTGGAGGAAGACGATGTTTCAGAGAGTGGTGTTCAGGTGGTGCTTTCTCAGAGATTTGGGAAAACCAAAACTACATGTTAGGTTTTCTACTCCTGCTGAGTGCAGCTATGACTTCTGGTAAAACGTTTCTGTTTTTGTTTTCCTTTTTTTCTTTTGATTAGGGGGTCTACCCCCTAGAAAACAAAGAACCATCTGATGAATCCTTGGACATTCACTGTCTATCTAGAATCTCTGAACATTGTGCCTCAGGAAAGAGATTCATAGCAGCATTACTTACATTACATGATGCACCACATTTAGAATTCTGATTTTCATGTAATTTGTTTCATGGCTGACTAGTTTGACTGAAGAGATCAGCTTCTTTCTTTGGCTCACAGAATATTAGCAATATTAGCAATCAAATGAATTCTGCTCATGTTTACAGTACCACTCTTCATGTCAACCATGCCCCCATTTCTATTTAATGTTTTAAGTAAAAAAAAAAGCAAACAGAACACCCAAGACTTACCCATGCCCTTTATCCCAACCGAAAGTGGCCGGCACCGACGGAGAGACCATAAACAAAGATGAGTAAAATGCAGAGGACTTTGGGCGAAGCTAAGGTTAAACCCATATCTGCCAGCGCATTTTAGCATTTTTCTCGCTAATGTGTGGCCCCTGGAGAACAAACTGGGTGAGTTTAGGATCTGAACTCTCACGCAGAGACTGATTACAGACTGCAATATCATGATTTTCTCAGAAACCTGAAAAACAACATTTTTAGGGCTGATAAAGAAGCAGCATGCTCAGGTTTTTATACAAGTGTGGCAGATGCTTACGTAGTCACATCCCTTCCCCACCTTGGACAATCTGAACATCTTTCCTTGTTTCTGCTGCCCAAATACTTTCCAGTCATCAAACGTGTGAATCCAACAATTGGGATTGTTAAAGTCTGGCTGGATGGGGCTGATGCAGCTCTCCAGCAACAGTTCAGACATGACTGGAGTGAATTTCCTTCTTCAGGCAACCACTGACTCAGTCACCATCATCAATACCCACATATACTGTATTCTGTCTCCTTTATATTAATAGGTGTGTAGATTGGGTGACCACATAAAGAAACGTCATAGCATTCCGTGACCAGAAGCCCTGGAGGTCCGCCTATTGCTCAAAGCATGCAACCTCTTCTATGCTCGTTTTGAGTAAGGGAACATAGAGTACCTGCTCAAAGCAGACCTATTACCATGTTAGCAGACACTCACACAATCCACCTCTGAAGTATGTGCTACTCTGAGCAGGGTACATGCAAGGAAAGCAGCTGGCCCTAACCCTTGCCCTTATCAGAGGCAACATGAGATGCCTTTCAGGCATCAAGCACCTAGTAGCATGGTGTGAGGATAACAACCTGGAACTCAACACCAAGAAGACAAAGGAGAACATTGTGGATTTCAGACGAGCTGGCAATCACACTCATGCTCCCATTCACATCAACTGAGCTGTTGTCGAGTGTCTACCCAGCTTTAAGTATCTTGGGATCCACATCCAACTGGTCTTTGAACTCTTCTTTCCTGATCAGAAAGGCACAACAGCATCTGAGAAGAATACTGGATACTGGAGAACTTTTAGCGCTGTACTATTGAGAGCATCCTCACAAACTGCATCTCAGTGTGGCAACTGCACTGCAATTGCACTGCTCGGGACTGTAAAGCCCTTCAGAGGGTCGTGAAAATCGCTCACCAAATCATAGGCACCCAGCTACCCACCTTGTAGGACGTTTATAAGAAACGCTGTCTGCAAGAAACGAGAGGCACTATCAAAGATTCCTCTCACCTCAATCATGGACTATTCACTCTTCTTCCATCAGACAGGCCCAAAGCCTGTAGCAACAGACTGAAAAATAGCTTTTTCTCCATGGCTGTTACTGTACTGAACAGCTGATCATGAAGTGAAACTAATACACCATTGCACTGCCATTTTTTGTCTATATTCCACTGCTTTGTCCACTATGCATCTTTGCACCATTCAATAACTTATCTTCCAGACACGTCTATCAACAGCACCATATTTGCACAGTTATACTGTCTTATACTGTACAGTATATTGCTATAGACATTATATGTGTGTCTGCATTTTTGACCATTCTTCCAGATCACATTTGTGACATCAGACACTGATGTTGGACAAGAAGGCCTGGCTTGCGGTCTCCACTCTAATTCATCCCAAAGGTCTTCTATCGGGTTAAGGTCCCCTCGTCCAGCATCAGTGTCTGACCTCACAAAGGCGCTTCTGGAGTACGGGTCATTCTTATAAATACACTATCAACACAACCAAGGACTCCATCATCGAAAAAATGTGGAAAATGTTAGACTGGCCAAGTCATTCATCAGACCATAATCCAATTCCAAATTTATTTTATTTGTGAAAAAACACAAACATTGATAGAGTATACAGACATGAACGAGCTAATCTGTACCAAATTTTGTATATTCCTTTCTCTCTTCCTTTCTTTCTCAGATAGCTGTATTACTGTTGTAAATAATGACAACTGGACAAGGCAAGTCAACTCAACATCAGCAGCCACAGAGTTTTGGGAGTAAGTGTCAAACATGCCAATGTTGTAAAACTTTTCATCCTTATTATCATTACAGTAGTAGTTGACCTAGACAGATTACATAGTAAATCTACTATATTATTATATATAGCTTCTATTATATTATGCTCTCACTTATTTCCATCATCTTATTGCACAGGCGCAGAGTGCTTACTATCTCTAAAGGTATTGATGAAGTGGGTAACATCAACTGGGAGATTCTCCTGTGTCTAATCGCAATGTGGATCATATGTTATTTCTCTATATGGAAAGGAGTCAAGTCCACTGGCAAGGTGAGTGAGTGCTTGAATTATATTTAACTTATTCATATACGTAAATTTCCTACCATTATAACATTGGAACTCAGTTTATATGACATTATTTAATTTGTTTTCTGTTCACTGCTATGAGGTGGTGTATTTCACAGCCACGTTCCCTTATGTGATGCTGTTGGTGTTGCTGATTCGTGGACTGACTCTCCCTGGAGCCAGAGAAGGAGTTATTTTCTACCTTTATCCTGACTTCCAGAGACTGTTGGATCCTCAGGTGCAGAAAATGCACAGCATGCAAAAAGACACACTTTCATGGATTACTGCAATGGGATTATACTGACAAACCTTGATAATTGAAATATATTACCATTTTCTCTTAAAAGACATTCTCAAGCCTTACTTTCAGTAGTTAATGTCTACAGCAAAATATGACAACGTTTTTGGTGCATAACTTTACATTTAAGAAAAATAAACAACGTAACTATACAGTGGTGTGAAAAACTATTTGCCCCCTTCCTGATTTCTTATTCATTTGCATGTTTGTCACACTTAAATGTTT
>JAOVVB010000033.1:4568999-4589722 GCA_028570985.1 Heterobranchus longifilis
TTTCTTATTATTTTTATAAAAGCTCAAGGAGCAACATGCTTGTGCACTTTCTAAAGATTTTAGTTCTGTTTTTGAATAAAGGGTTGGAAATAAATGCTTTTTTTGGTTTTTGGGGTTCTGTCCGATTAATCGAAGAAAAGATTAATCGACCGATTAATCGATTATTGAAATAATCGTTAGTTGCAGCCCTACTTGTTTTGCTTTTCGGACTAGAGTGCATGACACGATCTTTTTCAGGAACATGTACGCACATTGAACCAAAGCAACACAAGCTATTTTCACATTACGAGTCACACTCAAAAAAACATTGTTTAGGTCAGATCTCATTTGCATGTCATGACAGTTCACATTCATAATACAAGTGACTTTTATCCAACTCTAATGTGGACAAATTCGAACTCTGATACAGCACGCACGCAAACATTGACATGTCTTTGCTATGTCATCTGGGTTAAAACATGTCATGAGCCGGTGTGACCTCAAACATGAAATGCAATTTTGAAGAAGGAAGAAAGTCAGATGCCTTGCTTTAGCTGATCCAGGAACTATTGCTAACACTGCTAAATCGCCACGCGCACTGTGCTGACCGTGCAAATGAATTCTGATCTGCCTGTTCCGATCAAGTACCATATATGAAAGTGACTCAGATCTGATCTGAAAACATCAGACTGGGGTGTTCAGAAAATCCTAAAAAGTCTCATCTGTGTCACATTAGGGACAAAAATCGGAATTGAGTCACTTCAGGCTGGTAATGTGAAGGTAGCCAGAAAGTCTAGAGAAAGCATCCATACAACTCTTATGTTTAATTTGTGCAGTTTTTGCAATGTCTAAGTGCAATTGCCCCCCGTCCAAACGCTCAACTTTTACATTAATAAGGCAGTTGTGTCCACTTGCACATACTCCGATTCAGTAGGTGGCGGTATGCTCCTCGTTGCATTGCAATCCACCAATAAACATGAAGAAGCACAAGAAGGAAGGCAGCCTTCACACTATACCTAATATTAACGAAATAATGGAAACCATGTTGAGAATAACCCTCTCACCTTCGTTCCTACTTACCCTGTTACGGCCATGCAGGAGAGATTTGACTTGAAATCAACAGCACTAAAGTGTATTGTCTAATTTGTTGCAAGTAGCTATATTTCTTACAGGCTTTGAAGTATTAAAAACATGGAATTGCCTCATAGAAAAGCAATAATTTTTTCCCTACAGTATATGTCTTCTGCTACACACTCCAGTCCACCAAATGACAGAAGAATGTGAAGCGCTAATCGTGCAAAATTAGTATATTTTGCAAGTTCTTTGTGAAAAATTGCAGTTTGTACTTTCTACAGATGCTGTGATAGATGTTTAAGGAATTCGAACCTTTACACTTATACCGTTTGATAATTGTAAATTCAAAATAAATCATTTTGAAAGTGTGGATCAACCAAAGCTCAATTACATTGCATAATTTATTTAATCACACAACTTTAACAATGACACGGCATTATAAATAACAGTTCAATTATAAATAGCAGATACCAACTCTTCCAGTGTGGAAGCCTTTGAATTGTGTAAAAGAATGATTTCCTATTTTGTTAGACTAGAATATTTACTATAAACCTTCCAGCAAAAGTAAATATCCCATCCAAAAATTACCAAAATACGTATTTGGACTGCTATTTGGAAGGCCATGTCATTGGTAGAGCTGTATGATTAAACATGTTATGCAATTTAATTGACCTTTTGTTTTGTTGTAATTAAAAAATGATTTAATACCAACATGATTAAAAAAATGATAAATTAATGGATTGTGAATTTCTAATTTTTTTTTTTATCATCTTAGCTTTTCAAGACCGTTTTGCAAGTTACTGAACTGGGCAAACAAACTAATTTCACTACTGATAAAAATAAAGCAACAAAAAAACAGAATAACAGAGACTATGATTTGGGAAGTGCACTTGCAAGGGGAACAAAACAGCCTTCTTAACCTGATAAATGCCTCCTGAGGACTGTGCTACTTTTAAACGGTGCATTTTACTTTTTTTTATATATATAAAAAAAAATGTTAAGATAAACAACCCTTCACTGATGACTTGAAGCAAATTTCAAGCATCACCTCATATGGTTCTTGTTGCCACATGTAGTTAGTATCAATTGCCTTTTATAGCTTAAAACCAACAGAAAGTGAGAGGGTAATGGATGCAGCAGAACAGTTTCTGCATATGTTGGTCCAAAATGAACTGATTCTGGAAAAATCCCCAAAGACATTTTCAGAGGGCTACGACCGATGTGCCGTCCGGTGACCTTCCGGTGGTTATGAGGATGGTAGAGATAGGAGAAAAACATTGATTCAGTTGTTTGCTGTGATTCTTTTTGTAGAAAAGTCGTTTTATTTGTATCGCCACATTGACTTTTTTTAATAATTCATTTGGAACTGTGTGTTCTGACACCTTTCAATGGGAACCAGTATTAATCTAATCAGCAATTAGAGCAACAGTAGCTCTTCTATTGGATCAGATTACATGGACCAGCCTTCGCTTCCCACTAGCCCCATCTTGCCACCACAATTTGGCCCTTATCAAAGTCGCTCAAATCCTTATACTTGCCCATTTTTTTCTGTTTCCAACACATCAAATTCAAGACAAAGGATTTACTTGCTGCCTAATATAACCACCCACTGCCAGGTACAGTATACTGTATTTAAGCTGTAGCTACTGTGATAGGAACCAAATTGTGATGGCTAGACGACTTAGTCAGAGCAACTCCAAAACTGCAGCTCTTGTTCCCAATCTGCAGTGGTCAGGACCGACCAAAAGTAGTCCAAGGAAGGAAAAGCTGTGAACAGGCGACAGGGCCATGGCTCGCTAATACACGTCGTGAGCAAAGCCTAGCCAATGTAGCCCAATCCAATACAGGAGCTACTGTATTAGCTACTCTAATTGCTAAATAATTGCTGCTTAGTGTTCATATCGTTCACGCAGATTCTTAAACATATCTCGGAACAAAGACTGCTGCAGACTCCTGCAAAAGGAGACGATTTGCTTGTGTAATGCAGGCACAGTTCTTGGTGGATTTTCATTTCATTTTCAACACATTCTCCTTTAACGTTAGCCACAAGTACAGTAGGCATCAGGTGGAGTAAGATCGGGGGAATGGAATGGGTATGGGAAGGAATTGTTCTGCTACATTTTTCAAACTCTGCCCCCATTCAGGACCACTTCCGTATGAGCGGAATTAATACTCAACTATGAATACTTTTTCCTCCGTCGTGAGACTCATTTCCAACAACAACTGCACAACACAACTTTCTTTTCACTACTGGGAGCACGTGCGGCTGGAGCTATGCCCCGTCCTCAAACGCACATGCACGTTCGAGATGTGCGAGTTTCAGTATAGTATATTTTGGCACATATCGTACTTGCTAAGTTGTAATGCAATTCAAAAAATATATATATATTTGTTGAATTAGGATATTTCTTAAATCTTGATACTTAAAGAATCGCAATACAAATTGAATCAGCACATAGGTATCGTGATAATATCGTATCAGGTAGTCCCTGGTGATTCCAGTTCCTATTGGACTGTAAACATGACATGACCGTATTTGAAAACACTGTATGTTAGGAAAGGTATGTCAGAGAAAATTTTGGAGATCAGGATTTTAAAGGTTATTAATGTTCGTCTAACAGTGAGATAAACTCGACTCGCTGCAAAGTAGTCTCATCTCCTCAAGCTGAAAGTACAGATAGTTTTTGATGCAAGAAATGTGCACCAAGTTAAAAACAAAAGTTATGACCTAAATTGAGTAAAATCTAATAGCTATAATTTCATACAAGCTTGTACAAATCGAATCTGGCACTGCATAACTAAAATGAAGCAGTATTTTCCATTTTGTTTAAGCAGCAGAAAAATGGAGAAATGTCTTGTGGCATGATTGTGTGAGGAGACATTTTATATACAATCTAGAATCATTTTCATTCTTTCTCAAAGTATTGGATTACTATCATTAATCAGCAATGGCGAAGTTAATTACACAAAAATCTCTATGCGTATCATTAACTCTGAACCTAATTAAAATCATAATTCAGATTAAAATACACTAAGAGCCCAAGTATCCTTGTAATGGTTCAGTCCTTTAATATGATGACAAGACAAATACTAATGAAAAAAAAATATTCGCTTTCTGTGATTATTTCCTCATCTGATGGCAATAAATTGTATACAGCAGGTTTACGCAGTTGAATGATTAATTCATACATTGCCATTTACATGGGACACACACATGGTGGCTGCATGATCACTTCATGTACCTACATGTGATCATGGCAAGGCTCCCTACCATGCTCTTGCATCTCAAAGAAATTTTCCCCCATTCTTGCTTCGGGAATGAACGCCACCTTCTACTTTTACCTTGTCCCCGAGTAAGCCTCGAACCCCAGTTCATGTTTCTAACTGCCCCATAAGGTTTGCATTGGTTGTCTGCACCGTGTCCAGTTAACAATGATGTGCATTTGCATACCAGTTTGCTTAATTAACTTGACACATGTAAAAGTCTAAACAATACGACAAACCTGATGTTCTTTTTGTTTGTTTCATTTCCTCATTACTTTTCGTCTTATTGTCTTATTAACTTTAGAAATAGGAACAAATGAAAGAGGATAAGAAGGGATTAACTGCTTACAGCTTCTATAAAACAAGTGACTGACTGATGCGACCAGTGTTAGTGCATGTTACTTTTTAAAGTAACTAATTACATTACAAAATTACTGTCATTAAAAAGTAATCAGTTACATTACAGCATTACTTTCTGAAAAAATAGAGTACTTTTCCATTGCAGAAAATGAAAACTCCTTTGTGATTCCTCATCCTCATGTTGTTTTAGTCAAGACCTTTATAATTATTCTACCATCATCACTCAGCGAAGTTTGGCCCATAATCTGTTAATGAATAACTGAGGGGGGCGGGTTATCAGGGGCAGGGCTTGTAGGATGACTTTCTCACACACACACACACACACACACACACACACACACACTGCTGTCTGGCTCACGGATTACATAAATTGTTTGAATAACGGATTACATTTCTGAAAATATAACTAAATAACCATATGTTATTTTATAATATGCTTTTATTGTCTTTGATGCCTTTATATTATTTACACAGGTAAAGGAATATGGGTGTGGCCTCCCATATGTGCTGTTTACCTTTAGGGTTAATTAGGACACATTGTGTGAGTTTTCCAGCAATATGGATCCTGACAGATCTGACTGCTTGGTCGATTGTGAAGGAGTGTAATGAATCGGCATTACTTTCTCCATGGAACAGGGTCACCTGCAAAGGAGAACGCCAAATTACAACTATATAAACATACTTTTAATTAAGTCACATTATTATACTTGTGAGAACGAAAACAAATAATTATGCATGTTTATGCAATTAATTAAGTAATTTAATGTTAATTTACTGAAACTCATTTTGCTGTGGAACATAAGGGTTTTTTTGTTGTTGTTTTGTTGTACCTTGCTGGAAGTGGTGCTGTCTTCAACAATGGCTGAAGCTTTATGAATATCACTGTTAGTTGTGAAAATGGTCATGCCTCCAGATAAGGTGGAGAGAGAAGAGTACAGAGAGAATCTGTCAGGAGACAGGGTTGCCCTTCTTTTCCTTTTGCTCCTCACTTTCTCACTATGAATTGGGTCTTCAGTCAACAGGAAGGTCACCTGTTTAAGGAAAAGTGGATGTTTTTTAGTGATGTTGGAAATTAATGTGTCTGGGTTTTTTTTTTTTTGTGACTGTGTGTGTGTTACCTTGCTCTGTTTTTCTAAAACGAGAGCTTTGACTGTGTTGTACAGGTGGCTGTCTTTTGGGGATGCATCAGTGAAAACGAAAATCTCAGACAGAGGTGGGCTGTGAATAAGTGCCAGCTGAAACAGAGACGCACAAAATGAGTGACCGAAAAATGTCTCGATAGGATTCTAGCAGGATTGTATGAGGTGAAATAACTTCTGTTTACACATTACACGTTTATAGAGTCACCACACTGCTTTTCTGACTCACAGCTCTCTTGCAAAGGCAGACCATATACAAGTTGAGAAATATTTACATTTACAGCATTTGGTAGTCACCCTTATTCAGAGTGACTTAAACATCACATTACACATCTGAGCAGGTTAGGGTTGAGGGCCTTGCTCAAGGGCCAGACAGTGGTAGCTTGGTGGTGCTGGGGTTTGAACATATGTCCTTTTGATCAAAGCCAAAGTCACGGACATGGTTGTAATTACAGAGGCTGATGAAATCTAAAAGTGTCGTCTGTGTCATAGTTTCTTAAACCTCTACTCATTTTATCTAAAACTGACATTCCCAGACATACAGCCCAGTTTACTATGTGAAAATGTTTTGCAGCCCACATAAACCTTTAATCACAGCTATGATCAATACACAGAACAAAGATAAATGAAGAATAGTACGTCATCTAAATCTCATTACTTTGTTTTATTAGCCTTGGTTAGTTTTTTTATGTAAACAATTAATCAAAAACAATTTATGGGAATTTTAAACTTAATTACGAAATTAAAAATCAAGAAAGTTTTACATATGACATATTATAAGCATTTCACTGCATATCATACTGGGTCTGACTGTGTATGTGACAAATAAAATTTCAATTTGAATTTGACATCTCATGGCTCACTAAAGAGCTGAAGTCTATACTCCAGGAAACACTGATCTAAAAATGATATAAGATCATACCTAAGGGTAATCAAAGGGTTTCTTATAACTATTTTCAGGAAAACTGTATCTTTATATATTTAAAAAATAAAAAGTTTGACTTATTGAAACCATGTGTGAATGCAAGTAGGATAGGCCAATGCAGTTCTAAAATCTGTTAATACAAATATACAGAAACCAAGTTAGTTTTTATTGTTGCCTTTTACTCTAAAACCACATAAATACAATTTCAAAATCACACTGTGGCAAAGAAACATTGCTATTCAAATATATTACCATTAATCAATTTTCTTCTTAAGATGCTTAATAAATTCTGGTCCGTTTTCTTTAGGGTTACCTGAACAGCAGATAAACACATCTCTGGTTCATCTCCTCCACCAAGAGCCAATAAGTTCTCCATGAAATGCTGAAATTCATTGGGGTCATCTGTCTCCATCACCGGCCCTACATCTGAAAAAATGATTACATTTTATACCTTATACATTTTATATGTTGGGTTGTTGTACTGTATATCTTAAACTTATGTACAAGCGCAATTCTAAAATGCGTCCCTCTTTTTACCTGGGTCATGAAAGGGGATGAGTAAGAAGGTGCCAGGAAGTCCAGGTTCATGGTTCTTTGCTCGTGCCTGAATGATGGACAGGGCACGGAGACGAGCAGCTGTAATCTCCTCAAACATGCTACCTGTAGTGTCCATGACAAACACCAAAGCTGGAAGCTGTTTGACACTGAGGAACCTGGAAAAATATACAAATACCCAAACAACTCACTGATTATTTATCATAACACTGTAAGGGTAAACCCCTAGAGGGCGCCAAAGCGCCCAAAGACTGTTTTTTGTTAGTTTATGTTTTGTAGTTTGTTTGGGTTGAACTTCAGTTCCCAGGTTACACCTCGGTCAGGTGACGTAGGCATTCACCTGAACCGAGGAAGGTAATTAAGTTAATTATAAATAGCCTGACTGAACATCAGTCAGGCGTCTAGCTTTTGTTATTATAATTATGGTTTATGTCGGTTGTGTTTTTGTTAAGCTGTTACATTAAAGCTTCATACGTGCTCTTAAGAAAGAGCTTTACTTTTGTGTTTGTGTTTTAAGTTAAATAAAAGCCTTTATTGAACCGCCAGCTCGCCTCTGCAGTTATGCCACCAAAACACTCTCATGACAATCACATGAAAAATGCCTAATAACATCTACAAGCGTTATAGGACTTTAAGTTCAATATGGGTTTATAAATGTATTTTCTAATGGTGTAATTGTACAAGATAGATACACTATATGGACAAAAGTTTCAATCAGGCCCCTTATATCCAGTAAAGGGCAAACTTAACGTTTCAGCAGCCCAAGACATCTTGGACAATGCTATGCTTCCAACCTTGTGGCAACAGTTTGGTGAAGGTCCTTTTCTATTCCAACATTATTGTTCTCCAGTGCACAAAGCAAGGACTATAAAGACATGGTTTGATGAGTTCAGTGTGGAAGAGCCCTGACCTCAACCCCATCGAGCACCTTTGGGGTGAATTGGAACGGAGATTGCGAGCCGGGCCTTCTTGTAAATGCTCTACAGAATGAATGGGCAGGAATTCCCACAGAAACACTCCAGAATCTTGTGGACAGCCTTCCAAGAAGAGTGGAAGCTGTTATAGCTGCAAAAGGGGGACCAACTCCATATTGAAGTGTATGTACTGTATTTGGATACAATATCTTTGCAGGTTTGGCCAAATACTTTTGTCCATATAGTGTATTTCGGGGGACATTTTATTTATCATTTTAAATGGAGTCTCATGTCAGATGCTATACTGTGCTATGCTAGCAGTCAGAAGAAAAGCTGTAATATTTTTTTTTCTGCTAAGATGGCAAGCTATATTTTTGTATGATTAAGAAGTAAAAAGATTAGTTTTTGCAGGATTTTGGTTTTCTGACCAAAACGTAAAAATAATGAAATGGAGCTACTTTCCTGGGTCATACCACAGTAAAGTCTCTTGAAAAGAGTAATTTATGTTGACCTCTGACCTGAGGAAGCTCTTGGGCCCCAGCTCATCTCTGAGATCCCGGAGCACTCGGACTGTTGCCTTGGAAGCAAGCTGTGCAGCCTCTTTGTGGAGGAAGTGGTGTGGGGAGAAGAGAGGGGAAGTGCTGTCCTTATTAATGCCACCCTCAGCTGCCTGGTGACGACTGCTGTCCAGGACACCACCGTGGCTGCACTTTCCTAAGAAACACCAATAAAATCTTAAAGTGAATACTTATATCGATCATAAAGGCTTTGTTAGATATTACAGTATGTCTGGTATATAAAAAACAAAACTGTAGAATGTTTACTAGCAAATGTTGATTTTCAGTGTTGTTTTGGGTGTAGTGAGGGAACAAAAGGAATGAAGCTAGTCAGTTGGGTCAATAATCATTATGCTAGCCATATGAAGAAAACATAGGCTTTACAAAAACTTTTTTTGTTATGTTTTTTTTAAATGGTTTTATGGTAAGTTATGGTGTATGGTTACAAAAGTACTTCATAATTATTTTCTCTAAAACCAATTAAATTGTTGTAAACACATTACATAGCCACTTCTAGCATGTTCCTAACTACTGTATCATTAACCCTAAAACCACTTATAATTAAATATGAAGCACACTTAAGAACAGCATTACTGACCACAACCAAACAAACAACAAAAAAAACTTTGTCTTTTTGGTCAGTGCTTTGTCTTAAAGTGGTAGACCATCAACTGTAACAAATGGGATTTTCAAAGAGGATTTGAGAGATGGGATCAGCGATGGAGCAGAGGCATTGATTGTGATGGAGACTATGCTGAGTAGTACCTTCGTGTAGAGAAAGAGTTATTCTACCAACATGTGCAATTTGAATGACTTGTGTCAGTTAATAAAAAGATTCTTCCCACTTTTGCATTACTTTTGGTACAGTCTTAGCATTTCAGTATACTGTATAATGACGAAGAAATTTTTCAAGAAATGTCATCTGAATAATATCTTTTTGAGAAACAATACTATTTAATTACTATTATTTAATCATACATCATTATTTTCACCACTGAAAATAATTGAAAATGGCTAGTTATACTGGCATATGGCATGTACTGTTTTGTTTTATGAAAATTTTTAACTACAGCACTAATAAAACTACTATAGTAATTGGCTTGATTTTTTTCCCAGGCTATTAGGACTTAGGATTTCATTTTAATTGTTACAACAACAGTTTATTAATTAAAACAAACAGAATCATATTTTAGGCAGCACGGAGGCTTAGTGGGTAGCAGAGTTTGCATGTTCTCTCCAGCTCAGTGCTTGGTTGGTTTCCTCCCACAGTCCAAAGACATGCAGATTGAGCTAATTGGTGTTTCCAAATTGTCCATAGTGTGTGCATGAGCATGTGAGTGTGTGTGCCCTACGATAGATTGGCACCCTGTTCAGGGTGTACCCTGCCTTGTGCCCTAAGTCTCCTGGTATAGGCTCTAGGCCCCCCACAACTCTGAATACAGGCTAAAGCGGTATAGACAATGAGTGAGAGTGAGTGAGAATCATATTTTGACATTCAAAAGTTAATACGTAAGATGTTGGATGTGGTTCATCCAAACACAGTTGTCTGTGAGTCTGGCCCTTTAGGAGTGAACTTACCAGTAGGTTTGGGTGGGTAGTTGCTAAAGTATCCAGTGGTCAGAAGAAGCTTTGGTGAACCCCTGACAAGCTCTTCTAATAAATTATTATAACAACTGAACCGATGGCAGGCAGCACAGGTAGGAGTGTCCTCTGAAACCAAACATTACAGTATTTAGGTTATGACAAACTGCAATGTATAGAGCATAGAACTTTTTTTTTTGTCCTACTACGTATAGGTCATTGTTCATGTTGTTCAGGTCACCTGATGCTACAGGTACTGATGGCTCTTTGGAATGCAACAGATGAAGGTACTCGGTATGCTGTCCCATTTCCACCCAGTTGCTATGGCTATAAAAGTCCTACACACATAATCACACAACTTATACTTATTATTAAAAACATTGTAATACACATGAACATTATTTTATGTGTCACATTCTAATTCTATCATGGATCCCATTTTAAGTACACAATGTGAATCTTGAACAAAAATACAAGGCACATTCAAATCAAACCGGGACTTTTGATTGTACAGAATAACAGGGCACAGTACTACCTTTATTTATCTATATAATCCCCTGCTACTTATCCCAGCATTTCTCTACTGCTAGGATATCGTCAAGGTTTTTTCAGTACGCCGGAGCCATGATCAGACTGCCTGCTTCATGACTCAAATGTTGGCCTCCCGGGAACTCCTTTAATAGCATGTGGAAAAAAACATGTGCAAATGGCTTAGAACAAGGTCAGGACTGTACACGGGATGTGGGAATAACTCCAAGTTGAGTTCTTGTAATGTGCAATTGGTGTTGGTGAATGATTTTGTATACAGTTCCTATTCCCAGTTCGACTTGAATGGCCATTATATTTTCAGTGGATTATGTGTGTAAATTACTCAATTAAATCCGTTAACCTGTAACCCGTGGAGGAGCTGTCCCATGATATATCTTGCTCCCTGATAATCCTTCTTCTGAGTCAACAGAACCACCTGCTTCCAGAAGTCTCTCATCATCTCTATGCTACCTTCCACTCTCTCTGAGTCAAAGTGATATACCGGGTCAGATCGCGTAGAACTCAGGAAGTCCATAGCTGCATTGGCGTTGACCACCTCACCCATGGATTTCCAAAATGCCCGACCCAGGTCAAGCTGGGTTTAATACAAATGAGCACATGTCAATGATTATGGGAATAAGCATATACTTTCCTTATTATATGAAACATTACATACAATACATTCAAATTTGTATGTATTCAAGCATGAGCTACCATGCAAAAAATACTAAAATGTATTTGTATTGAGAAGAAGAAGAAGAAAAAAGCTTACAATTACAAAGTTCAGTATCACAACAGTCACATAGCTGGTCTGATATTCCGCAAAGCATCAGAGTATAAAAATCAGTGCTAAACATTAAACTAAGCATCACAATAAACACTCTCTCTACTCAAATTGTGTTTGTAGTCTTTTTCCGATTCCAGCTTTGACACTTCCACCTGTATGCACCCGGCTCCCAGAAGACTCCTTATGAATGGGCAGAGCTTTTGTGTGTCTATTTTAATGGATCTGAATATACTACAGTGTACTCTATATATTGAGAATTAAAAAAGCATACATTGAGTGATATGTATCGTCCTTCAGAACATACCTTCTCTTGACCTCCAAAGTGTTCAGGCATCATGTTAATAGTCTCCATAGTGACATTGAGCACAGCCTGCTCGGTCATGTACTGGTGTGTATAAGAATCCCATGACAATGTCAGCACCCGAGACCAGAAGTTGGGGAGGAAAGCCCAGCACATGGACGCATAGTGAAGCAGCAGAATTAATAGACTGATGCTCGCCATCATATCAATCTCAGAAGTGGCTTTTTGTCTTGAAATTGATCTGCTCTGTAGGAAGAAATTAAAATACAGTTCCAAACATGTACAGTACAGAATCATATATAAAATGGTGTATTGTAAATTGAAGTCTCAATGTATGCTGTAGCAATCCAGTCCTAGTTACTAGTAAGTGGCAACAAGTGATTTACTTTAGCAAGTTATACATTACTGTGCAAAAGTCTTCAGCCAAACTACATTCAGCATGTATGTAATGTAGTCTTGAGGAATATTTGCCCAGGCTTCCTGAAAGACTTTCGGTTTTCATTTTTGCCACGTTTTTGACTCTGATTTTCAATCCTATACCTGATAAGTTTCAGAAGAATGTTTTTTGTTTGTTAAGCCACACTGTGAGTTATAAATCATTCAACCATAAAAAACAACCTAACTAAAGGCATGAACCAGTTAAAAACAGGAGATCATCAGACCAGTGATTAATATCCTAGTGATGCTGAATGCTGATGTTGGAATAAATAAGAGGTGAAATGAGGTTGCTGCTGAGGTTGTTACACAAACAACAAATTTAAATTGTATCTTTAGGCACTTTGCAGTAAAACATTTGGTCCCATTTCTGTAATTTAATCTACAGAATTTAATTGAATTTAATATGAAGAAATGAGGGGTGGTTCAAGCCTTTTGCCCAGTACTTTATATGTATAGTGATATCTTTAGTAAAAGTTTTTCATTCAGTTGAACTGATGTATGAACTGGAATAATTTGGAAAGATTTTCTGCCCAAATTTTCAAATAATCAAGTAAAAGTGAAATACTTAATTAATGAGTTAATACTCTTATTGTATATAAAGGTTTAGATAATTTACTCAAGTGAATGTATAAACTGCAAAATCCAAATCAAAGGAAAATATATGCAAATTAATTTTTGTCAAAACACACACTTTTTAGTTACTGATGATGTAAATGAATGACTGTGGAACAAAGGAATAATATGATCTAGCTGAATATACTAATAGCGATGTGTCATAATGCAGTCGATTACAATGAAAAGTATTACTTTTCTTATCCTCACTGTTAAACTGATTATTATTATTTTGTTGTGTTGTTACTATATTTTATGTTATTGTTATGTTTTTTAAGTTTAGATTAGTTAGGATTCCTTATAAAGGCAGACTCAAAATGAAAATTCTCATTCGATTTTACAAATGCATGATTCCAGATAAATGGAATATGATACATTCAGTGAAGTTACATTCAGTGGTGTGTTACAAACTCCTTTAAAGAAATGCTTTGGTCTTTTCTCTGATATGCAATTTACTGGGTGTGGTTTACAACTACAAGGTAAGCAAAAATCAAGGCTTATCCTTTGAATTTGGTTATTTAAAAAGAAAAATGGTGGCGTTCAAGTCAAACTGAGACTTTTGATTATAAAGAATAACAGAACACAGTTATGAGAGTAAAAACTATCATTATTTCTATTGCACTTATCCCAGCATTTGACTAGTCCTTGGATACCATCAAGGTAGAAAAATTTCTCAAGTACACCGGCTCACAGCTGGCCTCCCTGGAACTCCTTATAATGTCCCAAACATGTAGAAATGGCTTGGAGTGAGTTCAGGACTGTACAGGGAATGTGGCAATTTCCAGCCGAGTTCCTATGATGTGCAAGTGGTATTTGTGAATGAGTGTGTACAGCTCCCACAGACATATGCGTCTCTTTTGCAGGTTGGCGACAAGTTGTTTGACAATTTTCAAGGATCAGGCATTCCACTCGCTCAGTGTAAACAGGAAGGACTACAGCGGGCTCCGAGCGACCTTAGCCGGGATTGTCATTCACGGATGTACGGCCTTCTTTGAAACGTTTGTACCATTCAAATGATTTACGGCAGCTAATTTACAGTCTCATCACCATACTGTGCTTGAAGTCCTCTGGTTTTACATCTTGTTTAACAAGAAATTTCCCGATTTGACTTGAGCACCCTAATACTGATACTTTTGAAAAAACAGACTTAAGTACAGAAACAAAGTAACAATACATTCAAACTCCATATATATTGTAAACACAAATGAGTACTATTTATGAAACTAAAAATGTATTTACAGTAGGTGCTATGTTAAGTACAGGAGAAATGTTTATTGATTTGTCACCATAAAATAAGACTTTGATAGAGTCATGGTAATTTCACACAAGTTGTTTGGATAAAAGACGGCGTTATTGTTAAGTTGAAGATTGTTAGTGGTTTCTGTGCTAAGCTGTGGTCCAGACAAAGATGTATCACAGTTTTGTTTTATAGGATGTGGTGAGAAACAGAATGTGAGGCACAGGCACATATAGAGTCGACAAAGATTGAGTACACTGGGCTTTCTACTGGTGGGGGGGACGTATGCATAAAATACATTTATTTTAATTATTTCAAATCGGTATTTTGCAATTTCATGGTGTGCAATTATAATATATTTATCATTTATTTAAATAATCATGCTGGCAACCAAAAAAGAGAAAAATGCTAATATAGCTTTGGTTATGGATTCAGGAATTTCTAATGTTTTTAATATTTATTTCTATTCAACACAATAAAGATGAACCACAATGCTGGTGTAAAGTGGGTCTCAAGTCACAGAAGGTTTTTTTTTTTTGTATATGGAGGTTAAAAAAATAACAGGGCGTTTCAGTAATTATATCCTAAAGTAATAAAATACACATTTTAGTATTGCATAGTTCTAGTAGGACACAGATTTTATTTTAGACCATCAAACCATATACAAATTCATATAGTGCCTATAGCAATATTCTTTGCAAACATTAACATTAACAAAGGTCATCTAATGTTTCACTCGCACTCCATACAATGAGCCAAAACTCATTAACACACCTTACCTGTCATTCTGTCTTCTGTTCTTAATGCGACGTTGATCTCATCACCCTGCCAGCTCCAGTCAGTCATGAGCACTGTGTCGTCATTTCACTAATCAGGAAACCAATAAGCCTGCATATGCAGCGTTCTTGGTTTTTTACTTCCACAAAACAGAGAGAACTTGCTTTACTTTTAAATGAATTAAATGTTAAGGATGATGTAAATGCAGAGGGGCCGAGATGAATGCAGGTTCGAAGATGATGTGCCTGTGTTGCTTTGTGTGTCTCCCGCCGCCCGGGTATTTCTCTTTCTTTCCCCTTTCTCACCCCATTATGGCATGGTGCATTTCCTTCATACAAAAGGACTGAATACATTAAGGGTTGGTTTGTCCGAACCCCAGGCCCACCCCCAGCTTTTCAAACTCTTCTTTGGCTTCTGTAAGGAAAAGCACAATGATGGCGCTTTCATATGAGCGAAAAGTGGTACTGGCATTAGACGACCTACTGAAGGAAAGAAGGAAACAGTGTTTCATCATAGACGTGTTTTCTGTAATGTTAACTTTCTTAAATCCTTGGATTAATATGCTGGGTGTTTTCTTGGGGGGACTGTAAGGATGTTATTGCTGTGTTAATATAGAATTTTAATATCAAATTTAAGATTAAAGTAATAAAATAAGGATTTCTAATTAAAAGTGTGTGTGTGTGTGTGTGTGTGTGTGTGTGTGTGTGTGTGTGTGTGTGTGTGTGGGACTACATGAGCAGACAAGAAAGAATGAACCTTACAGTTTTAGTGCAGGAATGGAATGAAAGGGACAATAGGATACCAAAATAAAGTGGCCATTATAATAGGTTGCTGAATTGTTTAAAATCCTCATTTATTCTACCAGGACATTCTTTTAAATTCTGTGACTTTATTTAGGACATTTTTTTTTTAAATCCTTGTATGTTATACATACTAGGAGGAAGAAAAACAAGGAGGTATTAGAGTTATTATTAACAAATACAGTGAAGTCTATTGATTTAATCCTAACCAGACAGTGTGTCATGAAATATTTAAGTGAAATGCAATTCAGTCCACGCCCCTATTTTTTCCTGTTAATGTATTAGAATAAAAGGATGATCTGGATGCAAATGCAGAAAGAGAAACAGAATTAAATGTAAAAGTGCATAAACAGGCCAAGGCTCAGATGGTGTACAAACTGCAATAATGGAGCAAAAATCGATGAACAAACAGTGAGCAAAGATGAAATGTCCTTTTACTTTACGCTGTATGCAGGCGATTGTGTTAAGGTGTGTGTGTGTGAGAGAGAGACAGAGAGAGAGAGAGAGAGACAGACAGACAGAGTGAGTAAATGTATAGTGAAAGTGACAAGCTGCATGCATTGTGGGAAGTGTAGAGGCTGCCATCCATATTTGTAGGCTGCATTGTTTGTTAGGAGAGTTATGAGTGGGCATTACTAAATCTCTGACAAAATGTAATTTAATTTAATTTAATTCAATTCTGGCGGCATGGTGACTTAGTGATTAGCACTGTCGCCTTGCACCTCCAGGGTCCCGGTTCGATTCCTGGCCAGGTTCAAATCCCGCCTCTGCGTGCATGGAGTTTGTATGCTCTCCTCGTGCTTGGTGTGTTTCCTTCGGGTACTCCGGTTTCCTCCTGCAGTCCAAAGACGTGCACTTTAGGCTAATTGGCATGCCTGGTGTGTGAATAAGCGTGTGAGTTTAAGTATGTGTGTGTGCCCTGCGAAGGATGCAACCCTGCAACCCATCAGGGGTGTACCCCACCATGTGCCCTGAGTCTCCTGGGATAGGCTCCAGGTCCCCCTTGACCCTGTATACAGGATAAAGCAATATAGACATAGACAATGCGTGAGTGAGTGAGTGAGTGATTCAGTTCTGTGCCAATGAAGAAAATAATTCTGTATAGATTATTAATCGCCTTTAGTCACCCAAATAAATCATTTAATATTTGGCGTATTTGACAGGTGATACCAGGGACTCCGTCTACTAATGCACAGACTTCAGGGTTTTTTGTGTGCAAGCTTGTGCATGGGTGTGTGCATGCTTGTGCATTCATAAAAAGAAGCTAAGATTTACTGCTAACATGCTGTCACAGAAAAAAATATTTACAGCACATTCGCTATTTATTACACAAACGACAGAAACACAATATTTGCTGGCTGTGTCATGTTACACATGTCTATCAGTGTGTAGGGGAGTTGAAAAGTTTAGTGAATTTGGCTATAAGCCAGTTCTTTACAAAAAGTTATTAAAGGCATATGAGTTCTGCAAACAGATTCTCAGCAATGTCCATAGTGATATGAGAATCAAATAGTGGAGGAAAATATTTATTGATATTTACATTTTAATTAGGTCCTATATAGCATCCTATGGGAGCAGGGGTGGCTCAGTGATTAAGGTGTTGGGCTGCAGACCAAGAGGTCCCCGGTTCGGGCACCAAAGCCACTGTTGGACCCTTGAGCAACATCCTTTACGCTGGATTGTTTTCTTTCAGCGATTTTATGTTTCAGTTGTAAATGATTTTCAGGTGAGATTTAAATGTGTTTGAATAAACTCACATTAACACATTTATGTGAAAATAGTAACATGTATGTGTATCTCTTTTCCTTTTAGGATCACTCTATCTAAACTGGAAAATAACTCCACTACAGTAGGTGTTGTTTTTACACATCTGGTTTGAGAGTGTTGGATTAGGTTGGATTAGGAGGTGGAATTTGAACCACAACCCTGGAAGGGTGAGGCAAAATTGTTGCCATTGAGCCTTCTTTAAAACATTTGCATCATGCTGTACTGCGGCTAAGGGACTCACGCTTGAATTTTTCTGTAAATGTCAATCAGTTTTATGCCTTCATTTGCAAGATTTCTTTTATTTTACAATTCCCAGGTTGATTTGAACGCGCCTTATATTAAAACTATTCCTACTACTAGTAATAATAATAATAATAATAATAATAATAAGAAGAAGAAGAAGAATTACTTAAGTGAATTTTACTGGAATATAAAATTGACAAACTTTTTTCGGAAAAGGAAAAGGAAAAATTGTCAGATTTACAAAGCACAAACAGACTCAACTGTGGATCTTTTAATTAAAACATGAACAGGAAGTATGAATATGAGACAAAACATGCTAATTATTGTGTTACTTATTTACATATTAAACCAGACTCTATAACAAGTGAAAATCACAACAGACACTAGAACTGAATACAACAGAAGACACACTTGGTGATTATAAGCAAATATCGTGACACCAGTGAGCATGATCAGGGGAATGTCACCTACTGAAAACCTAGCTGATGGCACTTCTATGACAGACATCACCATAACATAGAGGGTAGTGTTGATGCCACAAAGCTCCAATGTTCCTGGTTTGATCTGTAGATCAGGTTACTGCCTGTGCATGGTTTCTACAGTATGTATGTTATCCATGTCTGTGTGGGTGTCCTTCAGGCTCTGCATTTGTATTCTTGTCTCATGATTAGTGTTCCTAGGAAAGGCTGCAGATTCACTTTGACCTGGATCAGCATAAAGCTGTCTGAGTAACTGAGTCTGAAAGGATGTCGCCGGTTTATATCAACACTTAATGTCAAATATGTTTATAATCAGATATGGAATTACAGTTTGTGACTCAGCTCTTGATAAGTCACTTCTGATTCCCAGAAATGACGATCTAGCCATGTGTTTCGTTCTTTATGGATGTTCTGCATGATTAGACATGTCTGTAAACATTCAGTTTAACTAGAGAGTACGCTTGGCTTTCGTCATCACTTGTTTAAACACATGCCTTAGCACAAGCTGTTCTTTTCTCACATCCCTTAAACTTCCGTGAGTACACAGTGTAACGCAAATGAAACCATAGAACAAAACCGGTTAACTCTGCACGCTGGTGACACCCATTATTATAAACGGACAAAATTGTAATCATGGCCAAATTGCTGTGGTGTGAGGGAAGTAAAACATAATGTGGTGTGCAGTTACAGGAAAACAAAGACATGAATGATGCAATATCAGTCCAAGCATATCTACAGTATCCATCCATCCATCCATCCATCCAAAGTACCACTTAAAAGTTTGGACACAAGGACAATACATTATTATTATTATTATTATTATTATTATTATTACTACCCTTGCTTTCCTGCTTTTTTTTTTTTTATAGTTTTCATGAGTTTAAATGTCTGTACTCTTCTATTATATATATATATAATTCTATTTCATACTATTTAAAAAAAATATATTACTTTTTTTTTTATCCATATATTTCTGCTATTTTATTCTGACCTATTTTTGAGCTTTGGCAAAAACAAATGTAAAAATTTGTCATGCCAATAAAGTATCTTTGAATCTTGAATCTTAAATAATTACTTGAGATTTCAAAACTATGAAATAACATTTAAGTTAATTACTTTCAAACACTGAAATAATGAATTAAGTTACAACAATAACAGTCAGTTGTATTTTAGGACAACAAGGTCAGCTGTTGTGGAAAAGTTCTTGTAAGAAAGTGATGTCAAGTGCATTTGCAAAACCCATCAAGCGCCATGATAAAACTGGCTCAAACTGCACCTCAGATTAGAGTCAGGCTAAAGAGCTAAAATTATTGAAGCTAAAGCTAGCAACCCCTAGCTTGGAATCTCATGAAAAAAAGGCAAGCTATGAATCTAGATGCTTGCTATTCTGTTAGCATATATATTTTGTTAACAGGTCTCAGAAACAGAAATAATACAAAGTAATAGATGTGTAAAGACCAACAAAATAGATGAGGCAGACCTACAGTTAGCCTTTATTTTAGCTTAGCTTGAAAGAACCCACAGTAACACACCCACTAGGACAGCTATCCTAGGACATTTCAGGCACCCTAGACGGGGTGCCAATCCACCACAGGGACCACATATATTTACATACTCACACACTCATTCACACACTACTGGCAATTTGGTAATGCCAATTAGGATATTCTACACATCTTTGGACTGTGGAAGGAAACCGGAGTACTAGGAGGAAACCACCAAGCATGCGGTGAGAACATGCACACACTATGTACACAGACCCTGAGGTAGGAATCGAACCCGGACCCTGGCGTTTCCAAATTGCCCGCAGTGTGTAAACAGTGACAGTGGTCAACATGGGCCTACACAGTCCCTAGTTGGACTATGGAGGTTCCTAGATGGTTGATGGAGTGTTTGTGTGTGTGTGTGTGTGTGTGTGCGCGCGCGTGTATTTGTTTGTGTTGTTATTCATTTCCAACGCAAGGGGGAGACAAACCTCCTGCCTGAGTGAGAATTCCAAGTGCTGGATGCTGATTACATATCCCAGTGTGTGTGCATCCATATTCACAAACATCCAGTTAGAGGGATACATTTTGATAAACTTCACCCTGATCCAGCTGATATGATTAAATCCAGCTGTGAAGAGTGTGTGAATATTTATTATGTACACCCAAGAATACAGAATGAATGTATTTGGGAATAAAAGATAGGAAAATTACAGATCCAGGAAATTCAATGATCAAAAAAATGAGTGGGTCAAAGTTTGGTAAAAAATTCATTCATATATATCAAAATTCATTTATATATATATATATATATCATTTATATATATTATATATATATATACACATTTTATTCATAAATGTATATATCCCTTTTTCTTGTATTCAAAAATGATATTACAAGATATTTAGAAAGTATTACTTT
>JAOVVB010000033.1:4595651-4606799 GCA_028570985.1 Heterobranchus longifilis
GGCACCTCCACATCATTGCATTCAGTTTTTATTCACAATTTGTATAGTGTCCCAACTTTTTTGGAATCCGGTTTGTAGTTAATCTTTCCTATTTTCCTCTTATAAAGTCTGGACATTTTAATCCAGTTTTAGTCAGAGGAACCTTTAAATATTTAAGTCTAGATTTAGTCAATGAAAACAAAACATTTTAACAATAAGATTCTTATTAACCATACAGTCAATCTAGTCTAGCCAAAACCATTTTTTTTTTAAAAAGAATAATCTTTTTATGTATCTTTTCATCTGATTTTGTCAGGTAATTATATTTATTTTTAATCATCACAACAACTGCTGCATGTCCATTACTTTTTCTTTTTTACTTCAAAACAATAGGAGTAGTATGGACAATACAGAGTTTTAAAACTTTATCAGTTCTTTTTAAAGAAAAAAATAATGAATTTACACACTTGGACTGTTGTAGGGATAGCGCAGCTCATATGAGTCACAATCATTTGCTAACCTATTAGCTTAATGTGTTTGGCATGGTTTAGCTATAAAATAAACTAAATCACAACATAATTATGGTATCATGTGGTAACATAATTACCACAAAGAGGCTTTTCAGGTTTGTGGTATTTTTCCAAGCAATTGTGTTCGGCTTTTTGTCTCCGGTTCAATATAAAGAAAATACTGCAGTGAAGAACAAGAGTTAACGATGACTCAGCTTGTAACATCCCGTCACTGCGCGCGCAAACTACTCCGTGACCCGGGAAGCACCGCTGCTCGCGCCATAATGAACGAACACCGTATCGCAACGGATTGTGACGAAAATTATATGTTGACGAAAAATAAAGACGGATGTTTTATTATTATCATTATTATTATTTTTTTTATCACATTTTAGTCTCGGCTTTTTTCGTCACTGTTTACTGATAACCGTGACGTCTCGTCATCGTCTCATCTTAGTCACAGGAAAAAATATCCAAAATTTTTCGTCATTATTTCTGTTGATGAAATTAACACTAATTATCACAATGGCCATAAAAAATACATTAATAATACAAGCAGGTTAAATAATCTATAATAAATAACATACAACATGCACCAACAGCACCTTCAGATTAAACAAACATGCAATAAAGACAATGTTTGTTTATGTGGAAAAACTCTTTTCACAACAAATTGTGCACTCTTTTAAAAAAAATTCAGCTCATATGTTTTGACAGCTCTTTTTACACATGCAAACCGAATCGGTTATCTGTAAATATAACCAGCTGACTCAATCTGTCATGCAGTCACATGGTCCTGAATCACATTTTCATACATTTGCAAGCTTAAAAACATATTTTTGGTACAATTAGTGCTTCAAAATGATATATTTTCTATTTACTGGTTTTTATTTTAGATTGTGTTTGAGTGCATCTCTCACCTGAAGCTACTGCCCAGTGAGCTTTGTGGCCACTGCGTAGACACGGCTCATGGTTAAAGTCCTCGTCATATCTGGGGCAAACTAGTTAAGCTAAGACCACGTTGCAAAACACATAACTAAATAAATGAAATATCATTCACTAAGCATGTCTTAAATGTAAAAATAATGTGTAAATAATTTTTCCCTCCAGTCAGAAGACCAGTCAGGTGCTGGTTAGGATACGGTACTAAGACTGGCTGTCCATCAGTGAGATGTTTTAGGATTAGTGCAGCATTGTCTCCAGTGATGCCTCCAGACAGCCTCTGGACTCCAACACCACACACTTCCTCTGCAAGCAAGGCCATGTCACTAGCTGCAAAAAGAAAAATCAATTACATTAAATAAATGAAGAACAATCTTTGAATGAAGAAATTATTATTGTGGAATATTGTCCTTTTGGTGAATTTGTGTTATTAGCATAATTATGGTTTAAGTCAAAACAATAAACATTTATTATGTAACATAACGATTATTTAAGGAATGCTGTGGATGCCATTTCTACCACTTGTGAAAATGTAGTTAGACTAAAAAACACTTAAGATGAACTGTACACTTGTGATAGGTTTATATTAGTTTCTAAGGTATATATAATAATAACCTGTAAACACTTTTTTTGTTTTGGTCTAGTTAATTTTATCATGTCCTGTATTTATTTATTTTTTGAACAGAGTCAGACTAACACATCATGCACGGTAGGCAACATACAATAACCCCTTAACCACAACAACTAAAATTGTACCTACATGCAGCAGTATGCACGTTTCAAGACCTCCTCACACATACAAGGGGTGTTCGAGTCAAACCGGTGCACAATAAAAGAACACGGTTATGAGAGTAAAACTGCCTATATAATTCCCTGCTATACTAATGCACTTATCACTAGTGCTTGGATAGCATCAAGATAGAAACTTTTCTCAGTATGATCTCTGTATGATCGGACTGCCTGCTTCACGTCTGAAACCCTGGCCTTCCGGGAAATACTTTAATAACCTAAACATGTGGAAATGGCTTGCGTGGAGGTCAGGACTGTACTGGGGATGTGACAGTAACTCTTAGCCAAGATCCTGTAATGTGCAAGTGGTGTTGGTGAATGATTGTGTGTACAGTTCATACAGACAGATGCGTTCCGGAAGTTGGTAACAAGTTATCTAAAAATTAGTCCAAAAATCCTGAGACAATCAAGTTTCACATATTATAGTAATTATTACAAATTATCACAAAACATAGATGTAGATGGGAATTTTTGAATTTTCTTGCGTTCCCAAATTGCTCGTAGGGTGTAAGTGTGAGTATGTGTGTGTGGCCTTTGTTGGATTGGCACCCCATCCAGGGTGTACCCTGAGATAGGCTCCAGCCCCCATACCATACTCCAACCACTTTAGAAATTCTTTAACTTGTTTCATCATCGATCGTGCAAGTAAATACTTGTGCAGCGCCTGTATTTAAAACATGATTATTGTAACTGTTTTTCATTTCTTATTTTTTTATGTTATCATGTTTTCCTGCATGGCATTTGACTCCCATGAGAACAAACTGATAGCAGTGAGAAATCGCAGTTCCTTTCCAACTGAGTACCTGAAAACATCTCTCCCTGAGCAGTGTAGCCTTTATTCACTGCCACGTGCATGATGTTTTCCATGGATATGGGTAGGGCAGGGTTCACCAGATGGGCTGCCATCCATAAGGCCACTAGTCCACATCTAAAATCAGACAAGTACACAGGAACATAGTTGAAAAAAAACAAAAACAAGTATGGTTGGAACATACAAACATTCAGAGGAACCTATAAATGCAAAAATAAGCCACATGACTGCCTTGATATCACGTCTGAATGTTGCAGATATTTTCTTGAGACTTTACAACCACCACAGTGACATTTCGTCATTGACATAATTGACAGAATTAAATTTTACTTAAAAAGCAACATTCATACATTCAAAACAGATCACTCCTGAAGCAGTTTAGCCCACCTACAGAACTTTGCTCAGATGCATTAATAATAAATGTCTTACTGCTTCAGGAGGTTTTTTACAGCTTAGTAGCAAGTTTTTCTATATTTCTATATTTGTAGTTTTTTTTCTCTTATTTCATACTTTATATTCTTTATTTAAAAACTCTACTTTTATCATCTACGGTTGGACAAGCATTTCACTTCATATCATGCTGTGTCCAGAATCAGGCACTACTTGGCATATTTCATATTTTAGTTATGTTTTTCATAGGCAGTGAGGTGTTTGAGGCGTTTGATTGCAGGAGAATCAAATGATGCCTACCCAAGCATTCAGGGTTACACCAACATTTATTCGATTGCAAACAACACTGCTGGTTCGAAAATGAGATGCATTCAAATCAAACTTCCTGGACTTTTGATTGTGCAGAATAACAGAACATAGTTATGAGAGTAAAAACTCCCATTCTTTCTCTATAATCCCATGATACACTAATGCACTTATCCCAGTGTTTCACTAGCGCTTGGACACCATCAAAGTAGACTGATTTCTCAGTACACCAGAGCCGTGATCAGGTCATCATTATTACTAAAACGCTGGCCTCCTAGGAACTCCATTAATGGCCTTTTCCTTTGATAGAAAAAAACAGCCTGGTTTGATCACCATAGGCATTCTGGTTTTTTTTTTCAGGACAATGCTTGACCTCATACTGCCTACAGCACCACTTGCACAATACAGCAATTCAGCTGGGAGTAACTGCCACATCGCTCGTACAGTCCTGATCTCGCTCCATGCCATTTCCACACGTTTGCACCATTAAAGGAGTTCCTGGGAGGCCAACATTTCAGACCTAAAGCAGGTAGTCTGATCATGGCTCCGGCATACTGAGAAAATGTTCTACCTCTATGGTATCCAAGCACTAGTGAAACACTGGGATAAGTACATTAGTGTAGCAGGAGATTATATAGAGAAATAGAGGGAGGTTTTAATTCCTGGAGCCCAGGGCAAGCACATACACACACTACAGGAAATTTGGGAAAGACAATTAGCCTAATCTGCATGTCTTTGGGCTGTAGGAGGAAACTGGAGTACCTGGAAGAAACCAACCATGTATGGGGAAAATATGCAAACTCCATGCACACAGACCCGAGGCAGGAATCAAACCCTCAACCCAGGAGGTGTGATGCCACAGTGCTATTCCGCTGCCACATTTATTTATAAGACAAGTTACTCCGTGTATGTTCCTACTAGGTAAAGTGCTTGAGTATATATCCTATAGTGCACAATGGGTGGGTTAAGAAATAACACAGGAAAAAGACTCACTTGGGTCCATCTTGGATCAGTGAAGGCACATACTTGTTAAACAGCACCCACTGCAGGTCTTTCCTGAAACTGGATAAATAACTCTGTTAATGAAGCAAATGTACAAACATAACATTTATGCAATGTGTGTACAGTGAAACCATATATCCCTGATTCCTTTATTGCATTACTTGGTCAGTCATTTACCTGCTCTCTCTTTGTTTGAGGAGCATACACACTTCCTTAAAGTCTCCTTCGACAGCAGTCCGTCCCTCTGCTATGGCCTGATACAGCTTCCTCTTGCTGGGCACTGAAGGAGCCGAAGCCGGGGCAGGAAGAGGTGGAGGAGGTGGAAGAGGAGACGATACTACAGACATGATCTCCTGCTTATCACACTAAGGCACAACGCAGGGAAGTAAGTAGCTGCATCTTATACATCCATAAACAACTATTAGAAAAACTCGCACATGAATTCACAAACTACGGGCAATTTGGGAATGCCAATTAACCTCATCTGCATGTCTATGGACCGTGGAAGGAAACCAGAGTACCCAGAGGAAACCCACCAAGCATGCAAACTCCATGCCCGAGGCAGGAATTGAACCCAGACCCTGGAGGTGCAAGGTGACTGTGCTAACCATTACACCACCATGCCACCTTTATAGTTACATAAACTTCCAGGAACCTACAGTGGAACTCCTTCTATACAAACTATACACATTGATTATTACAGTATACTGAGAAATAATACGTCATTCATCTTATAAACACCAGTTATCGCAATGGTTTGACTCATATTATTAATAAAACATGCACCAACCTCCATCTGATTAATGACCAGGTCTGAGACTTCACTCGTTACATCCTGTACCGTATGTAGAATATAACAGCATGACGTCACCACCGTGCACAGCCGAATTAGGATTGTGCGCACGCAAAGTATAGACACGAATTCCGAATAAGGACAACACGCGTCCTAGTGCACCACGTGACTCCCCGCATGTTACAGTTTTATCTGTAAAACTGCGTTTTTTTTATTAAAATATAAAACGGTAGGTATGAAACTTCCCTTTCAATACTTCCCTTGAAAAAAAAAAAACGAAACTACGCAAAAAAACGTACGACCACTATTAATCGCGCGTGAATTAACGGTACAACATGGGCCAATCAGATCTAAAGAATCGAGCGTGCGCTGAGGTGTGTCCAATAAGAACAACGGCACGCGATAGAACCAACCAATCGAATAGTCAGATAGGGATAAAGATCCAATCCCAAAAAAAGGGCGGAACTTCCGGGAACGCTAGGCGCGTGCTCTCGTTTCTTGCAGCCATAACCGGTTTCTAAGCACTGCTGCTGATTTCCAGTCTGCTGTAAGTATTCAAATTAATGTTTAATTCTACTTATGTGTCTTTATATATTAATTACATAATAGGTGTTTATTTGATAAAGTGGTAAATTTATTAAACTGACTTGCTAAATTTCAAACGCTAGAGCTAAAGGCTATCTAGCACAATGCTATGGAGTGCGGCTAAATTCAAAATGGCGTCGTTTTCCTCAAGTCTTAAAAATGTGCCTTTTGTACCCTACATAGTACACTAGATTTTTTTAAATGGAAATATTTGGTATTCAGCCTTAAATAGTGTTATGTGTGGGTTTTTTTTAAAATCTAGGTTAGCTAGCTAGCTAGCTAGATAGGTAGAGCTGTTTACATTTGCTTTGTCCAGAATTCCAGTCAATTATATTGCGTGCACAGGTAAGAGTTATTTATGACCATAGTTTTTTGTTGTTGTTGTTTGTTTGGTATGTATGGTTATCACACGCAACATAAGGCTTATGTATTGTTTCTTTACCCAGAACCATGTCCACCCAGGAGGTGCGCCTGAACCACACCATTTACATCAACAACCTGAATGAGAAAATCAAAAAAGATGGTATGCTTATAAGATGTACACTTGTCATATTAAGGTTCTTGGATCCGCAGGCCTGAATTTTAAAGGGACATAATTTATTAATGCATAGAATTATATTGGAATAATCTTGTGTAATGTGATGAGTAACAATCTCAGCCCATAAAGACCCAGACTAGTCTCTCCTTTAAAAGGCAACATGGGGGATATAACACGGACCTAAAAGACCACATGGAACACATATTGAAAGATGTCACTGGCATTTTTTATGACTATTTTAGGGTGACAAGATTTATTTGACATGTCACAGCCATGTTTTCCTAATTTTTTTATATCAATTTGTTCAAGAAATGCAGCCAGAACAGGTAATTAAGTTAGTGTATTAATCCAAAGCCATTTCTAGAAATGGAGTAGAATTTCCTATAAAATAAAGAGACACTATTTAATTATTAGAATTGTTTCATTTGATGAAACTTACTTTTAGTATAAAAAAAAAACACTGTTTAAATTGAGCTAGTTGTGTCACACGTCCTATTTAGACACAACACCATTTTTTAAATGATCTCCCGGAAAATTGACAGCTTGTACCATGGCTGCACCAGGATGTTCATTAGATATTACTTAAGGACTTTCAGTTAAAAGATATAGGTGATTAAGAAACTTTCCAGAACATTTAAAGGGTTTGTGTCACAGTGGGGTCTTATGGGTTCAGAGACTGTTTAATCACACACTGTAAAATCGTCTTAACCTTTTTTAGATACTTATTGGTGTGTCTGTCTTGACTTCACAGAACTCAAGAAGTCACTTTATGCCATTTTCTCCCAGTTTGGCCAGATCCTGGACATCCTGGTATCTCGGACACTCAAAATGAGGGGTCAAGCCTTTGTCATCTTCAAAGAGGTCAACAGCGCCTCCAACGCTCTGAGGTCCATGCAGGGCTTTCCATTTTATGATAAACCCATGGTATGGTCTTGTTTTTAATCAGTACACAGTGTTGCTAACACTATGTCTTGTTATGATGGTCCAAAATTTAGGCGTTAACCCAGATACCTAAGAATCAGGGCCCGTATTCACAAAGCTTCTAAGAATTCTCTTAGAGAGCTCCTGTCTTAGCATAAAAAGTCCTAGCTGGGAGTCTTGGACTAAAAGTGATTTAGAAAACTTCTTAGAGCAACTCTGAGTAAGGAAAGTACAAAAACTTTTCTCTTCGTGAGGAGGCGTGGTTGACCCCATTGCTAGGGATGATGCAGCAATTCAAGGATTGTGATTGGTTGATAAAGAATAACCTCTGAACTCTGTGAAGGTCTTGAATTTCACTTTTTGTAAAAATCAAATGTATGATAATAAAATAGACGGTGAAATCATAGTGTTTGTGTATAAATAAATTGTATAATCATGACTACAGGCTACTTTATGCAAAATTATTTAAATATCTTAAAGTGAATTAAAACAGCCAAATGTTGAAAATATGTCTACTTTTGAAGCAACCAATTTCCATGCAGTAGTTATTATTTTTAAGTTCTTACATTTATTTTCCATACTGATTTTATTACCTGTAATCCGTTTTAGATTGATGGGTGCAAAATGGCTCAGCTTTTACCAATTTACATGATTGCAGGACAGTCTATTCAAGTTGCACTTTTGGATGGTATGTAGCCAACAATCTTCTGGAATGAAGTCAAACAATTGGACAGAAGAGCAGTGTTTACTTTTAGTGTTTGGAGAATATTTCTGCTTTCCGCCATTTTGTCCTCTGTTATAGAAACTCTTAAGCCTCTTGAAAGTCCTCCTCTCTACTCTTAACAATTTTCACCTTTGCAGCTGTTTTTTAGGGCTAAGTTGTTTTGTGAATCATTTTTATCTTTACTAACACTTGGTCCTAAATTTAAGGGGAAATTCTAAGAAAATGTCATAATTCTAAGACTTTTCTTAGAATTTTGTCACTTGGGGCAACTTTTAGGCTTAAGAACCTTCGGGAATACGGGCCCTGATGTTTAGTCGTTGTTTTAAGATCGCCAAGATTCATCAGTTGCTTAACTGTCTAGTTGATTAACAGTCTGATTGCTTGTCCTCTTCGATCCATGAGAGATGGTGGGACCACCAGTAGGATTTTGAGATTGAGCCTGTTTTTTTATAATGGTCCTCATTTAGAATAAGGAACCTAATAATCTGCAAAAGTACCATCATCCATAATGTGCTTACTGGGAACGTTCTGCTCAATAAGGGGCAAAGGACACAGGACGTCAAAGATGCAAATTTGTGTTATTGTGTAGATTATGCTCTGTTTTATAAATAGGAACCTCAAGTCTGTTTTTCCTATAGAAATTAAAGGTCTGGTTATATTCAGTGATCACAGGAGACTTTTTTTCCCCTTCCTGTTGATGGCAGCGAGTGCTAAATAATGCTACAAGATAATAATGACACTAGGTGGTAGTAGTGTTATCCGGCAGGCATTCCCGCCTCATACTTTTCCATGTTCAAACTAAATTGCTTTAGTGTAACATTACCATTTCAAAGCTCAGCTGTGTAACCAGTTCTTTTCTCCATACAGCGAATTCAGTATGCCAAGCAAGACTCGGACATTATTGCCAAGATGAAGGGCACATATGTGGAGCGGGATCGCAAAAAGGAGAAGAAGAAGCCTAAAACTGCAGAATCAGGAGGGTCGAAGAAGGGTGCTGCTGCTCCTGGCATGGCTGGAGTTCCCGGCACTATTCCTGTGAGTTTAAAAGCATTCCTAGAATCATTATTTTTTATTTTTTTTGTTTATTAGCCTCGGTGCAGTGTGTACAAATTGCGTTTATTTTAGATTAAACTGAGTTGTCATGTTTCTGTATCCAGTCTCATTTAACTATTATTGACGCTCTTATGTCATTCTAAAGGGAATGCCTCCTATGAGCCAAGCTCCTCGTTTGATGCCAATGCCTGGTCAGCCTCCTTATATGCCACCTCCTGGTATGATGCCACCCCCTGGTATGGGCCCTGGCCAGATGCCACCAGGTCAGATGATGCCTGGGCAAATGCCTGGACAGATGCCTCAGCAGGTAGGAGTTAATGATGAATTGGGGGGGGGGAGAAAAAAAAAGGTTGGTCACATTTTAGAACTAGACTTAAGCTTTGTTTTGGATCTGTAGGTCTCGGAGAACCCGCCTAATCACATCCTGTTCCTCACCAACTTGCCAGAAGAGACCAATGAGCTAATGCTGTCCATGTTGTTTAACCAGTAAGTAGTTTTCTACAAGTTTTTCTGCATGACGGATATTAAAAAATGATGAGATAAACCTTTACTGTCCTACCAATGAGGAAATTTACTAGTTACGAAGTTACAGCAGCAACAGAGAAGAGAAACAAAAAATACTCCAGACAATAAATACATTTAAAAAAAATAAAAAATAAATCAGCATTGTACAGCCTTAAAGCAGGAAGGAGGGATGCTCCTTCACACACACACACATGGCGCTCCTTCACACACCTTGGATGAAGCAGGTTGTCACTGACAGAACTGCCCAGTGCTCTGAGTCTCGTGCCTAGTGTGGGAGTCAGGTGCCCTGAGGTTTCACTGGTGTTAAAATTAGTTGTACAGCATCACTGTTCATCAGTTCCTAAATCTGATTGCCATTTGAACCACCGTTCCACCAAAGCTGCCACTGGTAGACCCTTGAGCAAGGATTTTAACCATGTCTGCTTCTGGGATGCCGTATCATGGCTGACCCTGCACTGTAACTCTGAAAGAAAAGCATAGAATTTTTAACAAGTGGATGGGTACTGTAAGGATTAATGGAAGGAGTGCTTTGTAAGTCTTTCACCATGAGGAAAAAGTTTTAGGACTGAACTGTTTTTGTTTTTTTGTTTTTTAAATAATCACTGGAAGAGCTGGGGCAAAGAGCTGGGATCTGTTTATTTTTTTATTTTTTTGGAAACAACATTTATTGCTGTTTGCTCTGCAAGTTTTCTAGTGGTTTAGCTTTGCAGTGATTGACAACCATCTTATTTATCTATCTATCCAACACAACTAAACCTGATCCCTGGGATAACCTTGTATATATGAATAAGGTAATGCATCTCGGCCAGTTCACCTCACACCTATTGTCTCTCCTCCCCAGGTTCCCAGGGTTCAAAGAGGTGCGTCTTGTTCCAGGCCGGCACGACATCGCCTTTGTGGAGTTTGACAATGAAGTGCAGGCCGGTGCAGCCAGAGAAGCGTTACAGGGCTTCAAGATCACGCAGACTAACGCAATGAAGATCTCATTTGCCAAGAAATAACCAACCTACCAACCTCCTATATTTGTATACATTTTCCTATGGAAATGCATACAAAGAGTGTCCTGCACACTACGTCCTTCTAAAGTTATCTTTGAGGGCAAGGTAAATCTGGTAATGTATGATGGACATGTTCGTTGTCTGTGAGTGTACAAGATGGACATTATTTTATATAACGTGGTCAGGTGTTTTTTTTTTTTTTATCCCTTTCTGAAGAGGATGAGCCTGGCGATTGTAAGTAGTGTGTTTTTTTTTTTTTTGTTTGTTTTTTTTTTTTTGGGTG
>JAOVVB010000033.1:4606899-4616913 GCA_028570985.1 Heterobranchus longifilis
ACAGGAGAGCATTAATCAGATCATGGAGGAGCTGCAGAGATCCACAGCTCAGGTGGGAGAATCTGTCCCACTATTAGTCGTGCGCTCCACAAATCTGGCCTTTATGGAAGAGTGACGAAAAGGAAGGCATTGTTGAAGGAAGTCCAGTTTGCAGTTCCACTTGGCTTGTCGCAAACGGGACGTCTTGTGGCTTTCTTTCAACAACTTTTAAAATTGTGAAAAAGGTTCATAGAGTATGAATACTTTCGCAGCTCACTGTAGCCGTGTGCTCTGGGTGTGTGGGAGGGGCATACTGCTTCTCCCTTGTCAATCACAGCAACATTAACCAACCGTATGTGGAAGACGGCAGATAGCACTTTCTTTGAAGTGCCTTATGAGCGGAAGGTTGAAAAGACTTGATGCGTCTCACAGGAAGGGAGCAGTTTCGTCAATAACGGTTTCGTCTTTTGTTTTTGTTTTTTTTCTTAAACGAAGGTGAGTCTAGCGTACGCCTACGAGACGAAAGACGCACTGTGCCTGGTTCTGACGCTGATGAACGGAGGAGATCTGAAGTTTCACATCTACCACATGGGAGAAGCCGGGTTCGACGAGAAGAGAGCCGTGTTCTACGCCGCCGAGATCTGTTGCGGCCTGGAGGACCTGCACCGAGAGAGGATAGTCTACAGGTCAGGCGCGGCTTCACCCTCTAAACTTAGTCATTTCAGGGAAATATATATTATAACCTGACTTTTTTTCTTTCTTTCTTTTTTTTTTTTTTTGTGCTTTCCAGGGATTTGAAGCCAGAAAACATCCTGCTGGATGACCACGGTGAATATTCATCACTTTCTCTGTTTCTCTTATTTATAACTTTAGATCTTGTGTCTACATACATACTTTATCTATTAAAAGAAAGATTTAAAGAACAGCGCCTAGTGCAGTATCTGTTCCAATCCAATCAGTTACTCGAACACACCACTAGAGGGAGTAGAGTACACCGCATTTCACCCTCGGCCCTGTTTAACCGATGTAGGTCCGTCAGCGCTCGTCCAGGACCGAGCAGACAGCACAGCACAGCACAGCACGCGTCCCCTGCCCTTGGCCATCACGGTGTCCGTCTCTCGGGACGTCTCCGAAGATCAGTTTCCAACACCCGATCCTCTGTGCGGCGAGTCAAGCAGGGACGCAGCTAAAAAGAGGAACGTTATGACCTCTCTGGAAGCAGTCTATGCCGTTTCGTCTATGATTACGATTCCGCGGGCAGTACTCGCGTAGTCGTTACGTCACGGTGGATTTATTTTGGACAGAAGTGCCCGATATGGATACGATCAGGTTGCAGTTATCCGTAGTGTACAGTCCAGTACAGTCCAGCTCCATTCACAGATCCCGATACGGACCCGAGCACGATTGGGTACAAATACGTACGCGGCGTTTATGATTTCCCAGGAGATCGACGCAATAACGTGAATGACTCAAATAAAACTTGAGGTTTGGAACAGGAAGGATTAAGAAAGTTCTTATGTCATGATGTTTATCATGTACTGGCACATCTGACACTTCTGTTTTTTTTTTTTTTTTGTGTGTGTGTTTGTTTTTTTTGTTTTTTTATTACCCTCTCCTTGACTTTTTTGTTGAAAAGCATTGCACCCAGGGTCTGGTCACCCAGACATTGTACCTGGAGCTTTCTTACTTGAAATAAAAATAATTTTTTTAAACAAATGCTTAAAATGTGTTCTGTTTTGTTTTTCTCCCCTCCATTCCAAATAAAATATGAAATGGTGAAAAACGAAAGTACTGACTTTTTGCCCCTTCATGTCTCTCTTGACAAATGGCTTTCCAATGTGGAAACGTGGCTGGAGAGGGGGAAAAAAAACACATTTTCTGGAAAATAAGTCTCTGAAAACACTGCGCTTCTCAACAAAGGGCTGTGTTTTTGGGGGCTTCGTTGTTGACTTTCATGTTAAGGATTTGGCAGATGTGAGTCATTCACATAATGTTCAGTGGAAGAAAGCAGTCAGATTCAGATGTCATTTGCAGTCAGATCCAGAGGCTTGCTTCAGAATGCACTTGTTACAAATAAAAAGAAAAGTAACAATTTTGAACAAAATGCAACTGAAGCAGGTTTTGGTTTATATTCCACTTTAAGTTCACCCAAGTGTATAAGGAATCTTGTGTAGTGACCTGTGACCACTGTTTCATTGGAGTGTAAATTCAGGATTAACACAGATGCAAATTTCCATATTCTTTCATCATGGTGGAGATTTCAGAATGTACATGGAACAAAAGTATGTTAACCTTAATGTTTGGCAGTGGCTATATGATTGCTGCAGATCTAAAATGATCCACAGCCATAATTAAGTTTAAAACAACTTGAGCTGTAATAAACCTCCTAGAGGGGGTAAACAAGTGGCTCCATCTATGTCACACAAGCAGCCCACGTAGAAAACAACTGTTTAATCTAACTTTGTAGGTAAGTACCTTCAGGTTTTAATATGGACATATTAACCGGGACTTTTGATTATGCAGAATTTCTCTATATAATCCCCTGCTACACTAATGCACTTATCCCAGTGTTTTGTTAGTGCTTGGATACCATCAAGGTAGAAAGTTTTCTCTGTTTAATCAGACTCCCTGCTTAATGTCTCAAAAGGTTGGCTTCATTGGAACTCCTTTAATGGCCCAAACATGTGAAAATGGCTTGGCGTGAGGTCAAGGGGATGTGGCAACTTCCAGATGAGTTCCTGTAATGTTCAAATTGGTGAATGATTGTGTGTACAGTTCCCAGAGACAGATGCGTCTCTTCAGGAAGGTTTTGAAAAGTTATCCGTATATTTTCAAGGATCAGGCGTTCCTCTTGTTAAATGCTTACGTTGGCGACTTCAGTGGGCTTTGAGCCACCTCGGTGGGGATCGTCATTCATAGATGTACAGCTGCCTTTAAAATGTGTTTACCATTCCAGTGTTTCACTGCAGCATAAGAGTCACATCACCGTACCGTGCTTGAAGTCTTTTGTAAATGTTAATCAGCTTTATGCTTTCATTCACAAGACAGTTCATCACAACTCGCAGTTTGTATTAAATGCTCCTTATACCTGTCAACATATAAGGTAGGTTTGGCATTAAAACAAAGATGGTTATTTAGAAAAAACTCTAATCTGCGCTGTATGGAATTTATGCTGACAGTTGTGTAATGTCAGGTTTGTTTGTTTTTTACATCCGGAAACCCTGAGAAATTTGTGAGACTACAATACGTAATTCCTAGTGAAGCATCAGGAGATTTACATGTAAAAAAAACTGATTTATAATTTATAATTTAAATTATAACCTCTACTAAGAGGTTACGACTGAGAGGTTATTTTAGAGCTGGAGAATGATCCAAAACCACACAAAAAATTGTGCGGCGATTCAAGCTTTTCTCCTGTCTGATTAAGCATCATAAAAATCTCAGCACTGTTTTATTTTTTAGCACTAAAAGCAGGATTGAGAATAATCATTTCATTGTTGTTGAGAGGCTCAAATCCAGACAATGCCACTAGCAACCATGAGCCAGGAGCTAAGAAAACAAAAAAAAAGGCACAGCAAGACTAGCAAACTGTAGGCATGTGAGTGTTACAAAGCCCCGGGGTGCAAAATGAGCGGCAAACAAACACTAAACAGTGTTATCTGCTTAATAGCAAAAAGCGTTAAAGCAGAATTTGGTATGAGTATGTATTTCTGTATGTGTGTATAGACTTTGCTCTCTCTGCTTGGTAGTTCAATGTTGAGACATGTGCAGTGATCTACTGTACAGTGAGGATGTCCTCAAAAAAAGTTTCTACATTTAAAAAAAAAAAAATATATATATATATAAAAAGCAATAAGTCACTAACTTGTGTGGCGAGTCCTCGCTTAAAATAGTCTCAAATACAATTTGTGCAGTTTTATAAGGAAATTAGCTGCTTAGTTTAACTGAACATCCTGAAGAACCAGTCACAGTCCTTTAGAGGAGTTTGTCACACCTGCTTCTTTCTTCATGTATGCAAAACCCAGAAGCTTTTTGTTTTTGTTTTTTCTTCCCTAAAAAGTGATCTTTTACATAATATGCTACTTTCTTTTCTAATTTTTGAAAATCAGAACAATTTTTTTTGTACTGACTTAACAAAGAAGTCCTAAAATAAATATGCATAACAAAGTTTGTAAAAAAAAAAAAAAAAAAAAAAGAAGAAGAAGAAAGAGTGGTTAAGACTGTGGTTAAGACTTTCACAGTACTGTATCTTTCTTTCACAGTACTGAAATCTTCAGAATATGACAGAGAAAAATAAAAAAGGATTTTAATGCAAACCAAGATTTTTTGCATTACATGTAACAACAGTTAAGAAAAAAACAAAGAAAGAAAGAAAACCATTTACAGATAGATTCTAATAACTCCTACGCATGTGTGCTTGTGTGTGTGCAAGCAAGTGTATCTGGGTGTAGGTGTGGAAGTATGTAAATGAATGAAAACCACTGGAAATGTGTAACTAATATAATAGTAAAGACAACAAGAACAAGTAATAATATTTTTTTTCCTGCTGGAAAAAAAAGCTTCCTGATGCAAATTGTAAACTTCTGAACACATGGGATTTATAATTCACGCTCTGTTTTATTGGTTGCCATTTTTAGATGACATGAACCTAACATGAAAACACATTTTTACAGTCATTATATGTTCAGCATATGTTTTTAGTTTGTTTGTGTGGGTGTATGTTTTTGCTTTTTTTAAAAAAAAACGCTTCCCCAACGATTTCAAACCTAATACATTTTCCTGTTTGTTGCTGAAGCTTTGAGAAAAATCGGTTGGAAACAAATCAGACTGGTGGTGGATCAGTGTTGTCAAAAACATCACATGAGGATAAGATCAATATCCCTCCACCCGTGCACCCCTTGTCTAGACTAACCACATCATTCTCTCCCTAACCTTTTCACTTATGAGATTTCCAGGGCGATTTGTATAGCATATTTTTAAAAACTTTAGGATTGACATGGCTTATTGCATTAGTCTGGGCTAAAACTCCAACACGGCCACTTCACAGGAAACTCAGCCGTGTCCATGTCTTTGAGGTTATAACAGCGAGTACCCAGTCCTTGTTGCTTGTTTCGTGTCCTTGTCTGCGTTTTTGAAGTGCTGGGGTGTCCCAGACCGTCTGCAGCAGAACAGGGTCGTGTGCTTGATACTCTTACGATGCCAACCTTGAAGTGGAACCTCCTCAGAGCAGGAACTTCTTTGTCCTTGTTTTGCTTTAAAAAAAAACAAACAAAAAAAACAGTGTAAGGCAGCTTTGTATAAGAGGTAATATAGAGTTTAGGGTTCTTTTAAGCCCTGAAAATGTTTTCAATGTGCCCGAGATGACAAATATTCATCCTACATTATTATTATTGTAGTCACAGTCAATCTATATAAATGCACGCACATTACAGGCTTTCTTCTACGGCCTCCTCACACTCCTCTGTTTTGCCTTGAGAAAATGCCGACCTTAACGTCTGGCTCACAACGCAAGTGCGTACACGTCTGTTCCATGATGTTGGCACTGAGCCTGGTGACCCTTCTCCACCAACACTGCCCTCTTTGATTCACTGGCTCACAACTCATTTGGTGCCCTTTCATACATGGAATCAGTCTGGGTCATTTCTCAAAAGCTCCATACAGCAAAGAACGGTGGTTGTACGGCAGAGCTAAAAAGCCTTGAAGAAATGATCGCCCTTAGACTCATAGATATTTATTTTTGCTGCTTTGTTGTTGTTGCTACAGTATTGATTTGCACAATACCACATGATCAAGATAATATGACTCGAATCTTATTCTGTTTTCATCAGAAACAAAAAAACACTTTTTTTTTTAGTTTATAAGAAAAAATATATATTCTTGCACCTTTATGGAACACCATACATAAATAAGCATAAATACACTACATTGTATCGTAGTTTTTATTGCTATATATTATATTACCAGCAGATGGCGCCAGTCATAAACCATGACTAAAGCCCTACAGTATATAAAACTACATCATACAGGATATCAAGTAATGGCCTCCTGGATTTCTACAAAGTAACAAAAAAATGAAATGAAAAAAATCATCATGCTTTTCAAGTGATGTGCGCTCCAGCTATTAAATCAGAGCGCCGCCTCCTCCGTGCTGTAAGTGGGAAGAAGGAGTGATTGATATTCAGTCCATGGCCCCGGGGTCAGGGTCACTAGATGCTAATGAGGGCCAAAGCGCTGAAGAGTCCTCTGTTTCTGCTTTGGGAAAAGTCCTGGTTGCCAGGGCTGAAAACACCAGCTATGAGTACATCCCAATGAGAGGAAGAAGGGGCGGAGGACAAGAGGCAATTTGATCTCAATAAAATTGTTTTATTTACAGCATAAAGTAGTGGCATTGTTCAGTGGGCATTATGTGTCTGACTGTTATTAACCGCAGACAGGATGTGCTTAGTAGAGAGTTTTTTTTTTTTTTTTTTTAATTGTCTATGATGAATTAAAACGTGGGTGTGTATTTTGTGTGTGCATATTTTTTATTACTATTATTGTAACGGTGTTAGAGGCAGGATGCGCTGTTATAGGAAGAATTCTCATCGGTCAGTCTGGGGTGAAACAGCTAAACGTAAAGCAGGATTACTGTTACTACCACAAAATTAATTATCATGTCCGAAAGTGTTTTATTCCTTTTGCACTACAGCAATTTGCCAACAATTACAGTTTGTAATTTATTAGTGAATAACAGAGGCGGCACAGTGGCAGAGTGGTTAGCACTTATGCCATGCACCTCCAGGGTCTGGGTTCGATTCCCTATTCGGGTGTGTGTAAATGGAGTTTGCATGTTCTTCCCGTGCTTGGTGGGTTTCCTCCGGGTACTCCAGTTTCCTCAAGACATGCAGATTAGGCTTTGTGTGTGTGTGTGTGTGTGCCCAGTGATGGATTGGATCCCCATCCAGGGGGTACCCCACCTCAGGTCCAAGCCCCTGCGACGCTGTATACAGGACAAAGTGGTATAGACGATGAGTGAGTGAGAAGTGGATGGCATGTGTTAATATTTCTCATTTTATAGCTAATCTTGTAGGATATCCATGAAAAGTTATTCTTTTACATATTTAATATTTAATATATTTATTCAGTCCATCCTTCTGTCGGACACCAGAGATTTTCCTTTTTAAAAGTTAACTAAACATCTCCTTAGAGAAAGCTTCACCGTATCAGGGATTATACATGTTTTTGTTTTGTTTTGTTTTAAATAACAACCCGTTTTTTTAATCTGTTGATTGTTAGCCCCAGATTATGTATATCGTCCACCACTAAGTCCCTGTGAATGAGCTGTTACTGTAGCATTGGTAACGTATTAGAACAAGCGCATTAATCTAAACCTGTGAGTTGGCGTGCAGTCGGCACTGCAGTCCGAGCTGCTTTTACTGAAAATCTGAATTCATTTTCAATGGCTATATTTCAATTACAAAATACACTTTGCATTATTAACATCAGGGTCAGTTGTAATAGATATGAGGTTGAAGCCACAAAATAAATTGTACATCAAACTAAGTATAAAAAAAAGACAAAATACGGTTTCGTAAGCAAGTGGGACAGAAGATGCCTCACACCTCCAGGGTCCATCAAGGGTTCGAACCCCAGTATGGGTTTCCTCCCAGTTATCTAGTTTCCTCCCAACTACCAAAAACATAACAAAAACATCGGTGTGTGAGTCAATGTGTATACCTCCCAGAGTATACCAAGTATGAAAAGCCCTAGAGCTGGCACATGATTGCTGTTTCTCAACAAATTGTGCACTTCTGCAGAATTACTCAGCCATCAGTTAACGGAATGTACACGTAACAGTCAGTATCCTCTTTTAGACGGGCTTGCCCATAATTACAGCCCGAAGAGCCGAGCTGTCAGGTTATTTCTTTGTCTTGTGGCCGTGCTCAGACCAGCATGAGGTCCATGATGCTTTAAGCTGATGTAAGCTGGTTAGTGCTTGTCTGGCGCTGAGTAAGTGAGTCGGTGCAGTCATGCTTACTGCTGGTGCATGAAAGAACTTGCTATCCGCTGGTCGTGCTGAGGATCTCCTGGATTATTATGACGCAGCAATATGCTTCTTCCTTAAATGTGAAAACGTGACTTTACAGTTTAAGATTAAAGCAGATTTAAAAGGGAGCTGATTACAGACCTGTGAAAGAAATCAAAGGACAATCTAGTGTATAGTTAACATCAAAGGTAAAATAAAAAACTAACAAACAAACAATGTCTTTGAAGTTAATGTGTGTAAGTACAGTAGGTGTTACATTGATTTTTAGAGCTGGACAATATTCTTATACGATTTTTTTTTTATTATGACTTTTTGGAGATAGTTTGTGTATTGTTTATTCTTTTATATAACAGCATGACTCCCCTGCTAGTCTGAGTAACACGTAGCGGTTTCATTTCCCCTCTTTTATCCTTGTTAAGGAAGTTATTTCTGTATTCATCAAATAATGTCCATTCACTTTATTATGTGGTAAAGTACTATGTTCCTGTAACTTTGTCAGCAAAATGTTTATTGTTTTTTTTTAATGTACAACATGAAAATAAACCGAAGAATATTGTCTTTATAAATTATGTGGTTTAGCTTAAAATGTGAACATACTGTTTTTGCTCTGAGTGAGGCTGGTTTTAATATAGTCTGTGCTGATAAATTTGATAATGCTGTGACTAAATGGGGGAAAACCATCTCAAACATTCCGTAGAATATGATGAATTTCTTCACTGTAATTGTTGAAAGGAAAGAAAAAGAAAAGCACATTACATAGCCATTCCTAGAAATAAAGAATTTTTAAATAAACTGGGGACAAATAGTGTTGCCAGATTGGGCACTTTTGAATGAAAGGATGGTATAGGAAAAAAAAATACATGGATATTTTTCATTGTTTCTGGGACATGTATATAATTAAAATATAATTCATGTGAAACAACCTAAATGAAGTACTACTTAGTACTATAGCAAAGCAACAACCAAGTGACACCCAATTTGTCACACTTATCTTGTCATAAACACTATTCACTGCCTGGAACAGCATGAATCAGTAGTTAAAAAATACATTTCTATGTAAACTTATAAGGAAGCTGAGTATTTTTGTGGATTATTGTATGAAAACAATACACTTTATGGATCATACCTAGCATTTCATATCAAAAGAATGATCGTACTAATAAAGCACAGAGCCCTCAGTTAGAGCCTACAAATGTTGCCCTGCATCACCAGGATTGGGGTTTAAATCTTGTTTCTGGTTGTGTGCAGAGTTAAAATGCTCACCTCACACTTAGTGAGTTGTGTCCAGGTGCTCTGATTTCTCAAAACCTGGGTTGCTTCAAAGGACCTGTAGGTTGTCAGATGTTGGGGGCCTCAGCACCCACTATGCACACAGACATCGAAGCAAGATTCTAACCCGCACCCTGGAGGTGCAAGGTCACAGAGATAACCACTACACCACCGTGCCGCCTAATGAGACACCTCAAAGCTTTTGCAAACCTTTCTCTCGAAAAAAGTTTTACAGTACTCACATTGGAGAATCATTTTATCTTAAAAATCATATCATTTTAATCATGAATGTTAAATAAACATTTGCTTATAGATAAAAAAAACTTCACCCTGCCAATGAATGCACTTTATGGTTTTTTTTTTGTGTTGTTGTTGTTAAATAACAAGATCCATATGTCTGATTTGTTACCATATAAATAACAATATAGGCTATTAGAAATGTCAGAGCTGCTGTGGAAAATTATTTCAACAATCTGTATGAATTCAGCACCATTGTGAGCACCAGGTGAAGGGATCCGCATTTGTCCCCAAAGAAATCGCCAATGATCAAAGGTGAAATAAAAACCTAATGTAACCTAACTGATTACAAAGTCAGCTTCATGCATTTCAAGAAGGGTAGGAAAAAGGCCACTTCTCTCCATGAAAAAACATCGGTTTTGATACCTGATATTCTGCAAAAGGTACAGGGATTGGACTGCTGAGGACTGGGGTAAAGTCATTTTCTCTTCTTTTTTTTACCT
>JAOVVB010000033.1:4672414-4696614 GCA_028570985.1 Heterobranchus longifilis
GTGATTAGTATACTGGTGATGCTGAATGCTGAGTGGTTGGAACAGACGAGAGGGGAAATGAGGTCGCTGCTGAGGTTGTTACCAGTAAACAACCAGTTTGTATACTGTATCTTTATGGTACTTTGCAGCCTGTCTCACTAAAACATCCGCTCCTGTTTTTTTAAAAATTATTTAATCTACATCATTTCAGTTAATGAAAGGGGCGTGGCTCAAGACTTAAAGCACTCAAGTACTGTATGTACCAATATTGTTTTATTTTGCTGACCGTACCACACTGTCTTTGATGTCAACCTTGTTTTAGTAATCGCTCCTTAGCTAAACACAGGTTTTAACAGTGGTTAAAGTGTTCTAAGAGTCGAGTTGACCAATCAGTCAACGTTTAGTATTACATCCTCCAGTTAGAACAAGACCTACTCAGGAACAGGACAACCACAGTGCATTCTTCTAATACACATCACGTTTTGGTGGAATTAAAGTGCTAGTCCCCAAAGACTTTAAATTTAAATCTAGTGTCCTAAATGATTCCCAAGCGTATCCTTCTAGCTTCTAGGCAGAACCATTCATGTTTAAGTATCACACTAAAATATGGATTTTTTTTAAGTTGTGCATCTTATTTGACCCTCACTACTTATATTCTGTGATCTACAGGACTCGCGCTGTGTGTGTTTGCCGGGTTTTACTGGTAAACTTTGCCAGACAGTAGAGGGAATGTGTGACAGCGCCCCCTGCCTGCATGGAGGACAGTGTGAAGAGCAGAAGGATGAAGGGGGCGTAGTCTGCAACTGTCCTCCAGGATATACTGGAGCTCATTGTGAGGTATGTAGCTGGTGTCTGGTGTACTGAATTAGTTTTTTTTTTTTAATTATTATTAAAGATTTCCTAGTTTGATAGATTTTCATGCTTTGTTTCGCAGACGAAAATAGATCCTTGTGATCCCAACCCCTGTCAAAAGGGGGTGCTGTGCCACAGCACAGAGAGCGGATACATGTGTACCTGTCCGGAGGGTTACTTTGGAAACGAGTGTATGAGCCTGAAGGAATTGTGTTACGGGCCGCATTGCCAAGGTGAGAGCTTAAACCAGCGATTAAAAAAAAATAATAAAACACACTTTTTTTGTTTCGATGTAACATTAACACTTTATCTTGTCCGTATTGGTACATTTTTGCAGACACATCGAGCGGAATGTTCATCGTGTATATGGTGTTACTTGGCGCGTTGGCCGTGTTGGTAGCCGTCGGATGCTCTGCCTGCGCTCTTCTGCTGTCCCGACTGCACCGTCGCCAGCGGCACAAGCAACACCCGAGCGCCACGCCACCAGATGGCGCAATCAACAACCAGCGCCAGTTCTGCGCTCTCATCCGCAACATAGAGCCCACCACAGCGCTACTCGGACAACCTCAGACCCAAACCGTTTTGTGCGGTTCCGCAAGACCAGTGCCAGCACTGGAAGAAATCGAGTTGACCCTACCGACCACGCAGGTTCCACCCCCCAACCACAAAGCAGACTCACCCCTCGTTCTCAAACCCAACCTCGCGCCCAAAATTGACATTTGCAACCGCGAGCGCGAGAAACTCAATCGCTTCCACTACTCCGATAACCAGGAAGTGGAGGCATGACCTTGTCCTGGCCTTCGGGAATATGCACTACTACACCCGATCACTCTAAAACAGTCTCCTGCTGCAGAACTTTGACCTGTAACGTGGAAAACAAAAAGGTCAGCAGGGGTTAAAACTCTATCTAGGAAAGGAATTGCACTCCAGGCAAGAGCTGAGGATGTTGCTGCTGTCAGGTCCGGGATGTAAATGCATATAAAGGCCAAAGAGTCAGAGGTCAAAAGGTGACTGAGTTCGTCTTGAGACCCGCGACTCTCGTTTTTAAATCATGGTTATTTAACTGTATTCGATGTGCGTTTACACGAGTGCCATCTGTATTTCTACACATCTGCGTTTGTGTGTATGTGTGTATGTGTGTGTATGTGTGTATGTGTGTGTGTGTGTGCATGATTGTGAACGTGGAGTTTTTAGGAACTGAATGCCACACAGCCATGGACATGGGTATGTTTTGGAACACCTTTACTTTTTCCCTTCTCCAGATAGAACAATTCGAGGAAGAGGTGATCCGCACCGCTCAACGACTGAAAAAGCAAAGAGGTTGTCGAGGCTGTCCAAAAGAGTGCCTCGCGAAAGTTGTAGATTATCGACTCGATTGTATTTTATATTGCCTGTCGTGTTGCAGCTGTAAGAGATGTATGAATTTTTTTATACTTGGATGTACATAGCATTTTTTGTTTTTTGTTCTTTCTTTTGTAAATATGCTGTATATATTGATCTGGAATTTTTGTACGGTGATTTTCTTTTGGAAATGTCACCATTTGTCATCTTTTCCATCTCCTCTCCTTCCTCTCTGCTGGTCTTTGCAGGCAAGATGGTTTGCAATTAAAGTGCATCTACCAACCAAACTGTGTGTGTATGCATTAAATGAGTCATGGTCAATAAAAGCACATTAATGAAGCTGAATATGTTTGATTTATATTCACCTAAATGAAATAAAATTCCTTTTTTCCTTTCAGATTTACTTACATTCAGTTACAACACAATTACCAGATGTTAGCTACCAAAGTAGCCAGATGTTTTAATATTTACATTTAAGCATTTGGCAGATGCCCTTATTTAGAGCGACTTACATTTTATCTGATTTTTTTATTTGATTAAAGGTTAAGGGCCTTGCTCAAGCGCCCAGCAGTGGCAATGTGGTGGTACTAAGGTTTGAGCGTGGGACCTTCCGATCAGTAGTCCAACACCTTAACCACGTTAACCTGCCCATAATATTGGTCAAATTAATAATGTAGCTAGTTATTTACAGTGATGTTGAACACTTAGGCAGGGGTAACTCAGTGGTTAAGGAGTTGCACTGCTGACCAGGAGGACACCGGTTCAAGCCCCGACGCTGCCGGGCTGCCGCTGTTGAACCCTCGGTCAAGGTCCTTTACTTTCAAGTGTTCAGATACAACTGGGCATCGAGCTGGCAGACCGACCCTGTAAGTAACTGCCACAGAAACAACAGACGTTTCTCCAGGGTGAGGAGTGCCCGATGTGGCAGATGGCATGTGGACGGACCCTATCCCCCTGAACACTTAGTGCTTCGGCATGTAGTTTGACTATGATCCAGGTAATTCATTATTTAATATTAAAAATCCTTAAAAAAGGAAAAAAATCTTTGGTGCAGCACTCACATTATTTCATGATCACAAACATGGTAAATGTCTGACTGGCTATTTATTTTTCTCTGGGAATGTTTTACCTTTGGTCTAATGTACATTAAACTGTATTATTTATTTGTACTCAGGGTTTAGGGTTTAGGTTCCATAGGGCTTTCATGCTAAATCTCAAAAATGCAACCGCTTTTTTTCATATTCCATATTTTTTCCAGCATCATATTTAGTAATATTTAGTCTTACTCCTAGCAAATTATAATTTTTATACACACAGTATATATTATATTTTACATATTTATATGGTGGTTTAGTAGTTAGCACTGGGGCTTCACATTTGCAAGGTTGTAGGTTCGATTCCCGCCTTAGGTCTGTTTGCATGGAGTTTGCATGCTCTCCCTGTGCTTTTTGAGTTTCCTCCAGGTACTCTGGTTTCCTCCCACAGTCCAAAAACATGCATTAGGCTACTTGGCGTTTCCAAAACTGCCTGTAGTGTGCATGTGTTGCCCTGTAATGGATTGGCACCCTGTCCAGGGCGTACCCCGCCTTGTGCCCGAAGTTTGCTGTAAGAGGCTCCAGGCTTCCTGCAACCCTGTATACCATAAATGAATTAATTATCCACCTCAGATGAGAAAATAATTCAATATAATGTGATGTGACGAATTCATATTTAAACATTGCCAGCTTCCAAACTCTACAGACGCAGGTTATAATCAACATCTGAATTTACAGAAGGGCTCACTAAAGGGCTTCGTCCGAATAAAGCAGGCCACTGCGTGTATCTGAGAGTGTGTGTGTATCTGCGTAGTGGAGAAAGTGAATCAGTTAAAGAAGAACACAGATTCATGCGCTCGACGGCGATGACCTTTGCCCCCTTACAGCCTGGCAATGGACGGAAATGACTATTGCCTTCCTGTTACCACCCGTCCGTGAGGAAACGTGGGAAGTGAAGTCCCCCTAAAACGCGCTCACACACATCAGTGCGGTCAGACCCCCCTCCCTCCACACCTGCTGCGGATCTCAGGATGTCTGCTCCTCCCTTCATTAAGTGCATTGTGCGCTTGGTAAAGCAGGTCACTATCGCTTCCTGAAAGTGTGCTGATCTTCTCCAAATCCCAGCTCCAGTGTCTTAACTTTTCCACAAGATGAGCCCTTTAGACATGTTTGGGAACGAATGAAGTCAAGGAAACGGTGTGCATGTGATCCTGTTTGAAAATTTTCAGAACTTTCCCAGTTGTTCTGACTCAGCATGTGATGTAGGATGTTACATTCAGGTGACGGTCAAGGCAGGTGGAGGATTTCATCAGAATTTGTTGGTCAAATATGATTTTTACATTATACGGTGGAAAAAAGTGAACATTAAGGGGCTTTTGACGTTTTATTAAGCATCAGATGCTCTTATGCAAATAAATAAATAAATAAATAAACAGATAAATAAAATGACCACCATCGGAGCTCAGATCTAAAAGATTAATGGTTTGCTTAAAGAATTTTTTAAAGGCAATTTAAAAAAATTTTTTTATTCTTTAAATATATATTTACACTCCAACTCTGATGACCAAGTGGTGCAGGTCATTTCTTATATAGTGACAGCGCCCTCTTGTGCTTGTTAGTGGAATTCATGTTAAAATACATTTACAGAACACAGTTATGAGGGTAAAAACTCCCTGTATTTCCCTTTATAATATATAATGCTCACCCCAGTGTTTCACCAGTGCTTGGACACCGACTCCTCTCCTTCCTCATTGCTAGTCTTTGCAAATAAAGTGCTTCTACCAACTCAAGTGTGTACGTGTCCATCCATCTAGGGGCGTCTGAAGTCCAACTAGGGACTGTGGAGGCCAATGGCAACCATTGTACTGTATTTATTCCCCATTTGTGCAACCTCCAGTCGACATTCACATGCATGTTCACACACTACGGGCAATTTGGAAACGCCAACTAGACTAATTTGCATGATTTTAGACTGTGGGAGGAAACCGGAGTACCCGGAGGAAACCCACCAAGCACAGGGAGAACAAGCAAACTCCATGCACACAGACCCAAGATGGGAATCAAACCCAGGACTAGGGGGTGCACGACAATGCTAACTACTACGCCACCGTGCCACCATTAAATGAGTCATGGTTATTAACAGGACATTAGCTTGAAGCTTGGAAGCTTGGACAAAAATGTTGAATATGGAATCCTTTGATTTATATACACCTAGATAAAATAAAAATGTAGTGTATGACAAGCTCTACCATACTTTTTGAACTTCCATTATGATGTAGTTATTTATAGTAATGTTGAACTCTAGATGTGTAATGATTGAATATGCTTTAGATATCTGTTAACACCCAAAGTTAAATCCGTAAAATCTTCTGCTTTGGTGCTACTTGATTCCACTCACATCACTCCATGATCATGATCATGGCAAATGACTGTGATCGGCTAAATGTAATAAAAACACTTATTTTTCTCTGGGAATGCTTTACCTTTGATGTAATGTACAATAAAAAACAGTAACCATTTATAAAATTAAGAACATAAAATTGTGAAATATTTAAAACAAGGTACAACGTTTTCTCAGTACACCAAAGTCTTGATCTGACAGCCTGCTTCATTGCCTGTAACACTGGCCTCCCAGGAACTCCTTTAAAGGCCTATACATGTGGAAATGGCTTGGAGCGAAGTCAGGACTGGACACAGGATGTGGCAATAAACTCCCAGCTGAGTTCCTGTAATGTGCAAGTGCTGATTGTGAATGATTCCCACAGACAGATGTGTCTCGTCTGCAAGTTAGCGACAAGTTATCTTTAATTTTTAAGGATCAGGTGCTGAATATTTATGGGAACGACTGTGGTGTCCAACCTTCTTTAAAATACTTACATCATTCAAATGTTTTACTGCAGCTTGAAGTTTTCTGTAAATGTCAATCGGTTTTACGCCTTCATTCATGAGAAGTCCTGCTTTGACTTGAACGCCCTTTGTATGTTGCTATATACTGAGGATATCATCTGAATTAACTACCCTGTGAAAATCAGAACAGAAATGTTCGAAAAGGTCCCGAACATGGACATTTTTGGCCCCTGCGTTCTGATTGGCTGAAAAAATGCATTACTGCTCTCAGAGGCTTTCAGCACAAGTTTCAAAAAACATGGAGCTAAATTTAATCTCTGCACTCTGTTCTCACTCAATCATTCAGATGATATAAAAGAATTTTTTTAAATTATACGCACTCTTTTTACTAAATACTGTTTAATCACAACTTGTGAGGTCAATAAGGGCTGACTTACACAAATTTGAAACATTTAATGTAATACATTGGGATATACAGTATGTACAAGATTAAAACAAAAGACAATAGCTTGTTGCTGAGTGTAGTGAGTTCACTCCTATGGCTGTACAACACAATCACTCAGACAGATGAGCTGAAATTTCTGAGCCACCAGTTATTCAACCTTAACAAGCCAACCCTGTTCAATCCACTTTTTATTTCTGGGTTCCAGGTCAAAGTTTATAGTAGGGTCAAGTCAGGTGCTGGAAAGAGGGCCACATGTAGGTGTCTGTAGAGATGCTGAACTCAGTAAGTGTTGATGTGATGAAACGCCGGTTTGTGTGGGTCGCACTGTGGGACAAAAATATTTTTTAGCTCTTTATGAAAAAATAAAAACAAACTATCTTTAAAATGAAATCAAAGAAAAGCATCATATATACATATATATATAATTTTATTTCCTCGTGTCATAAATCTTGATGAATATTAACATCAATGAGGTCAGGATCCAATTTTAATTTACATTACAGTACTACAATGATATTACCTGTTCTCCTGAGTTAATGGGTCACACTGTTTTATTATACAGTTGTGTTCGGCTCACCTGTATTGCTCTGGTCAGTAGACAGACCCTGACCACTCCCAGTATCCTCGCAATGCAGCAGGCGCTGAAATGCTTCGAAATTCACAGACGCATCATCCTCGGACAGAGCGTGAGCGGCCTGTCCTTCTCCGAGTCGACACACCTCGAAGCGCACCCACTGATAACTTAAACACAGAAACACCGATCTTCAGACATGTTCATGGAGTCCAGACTTTTGACTAGCTTTAATTTAATGGACACCCAAAAAGATCGAGATGTGCAAACTGACTTGCTGCACTTGCGAGCGCCAGGACAGCTCTGAATCAGGTTCTGAATGGTCGGGTCTGAGAAACCGAAGAAGTCCGCACCGTTGGGGATGATGCTGGTCAAAGGCTTGCCTCTGTGAAAGAAAAAAAAAAGCAAAAGTTTAACTACAAAGGTTTAAGCAAGAAATAAACAAACACACAACTGGAACTGCTTATTAACACCTTCTTTCCAATCAAATTCAAGAATATTTAACTCTCACATAACTGTCAGGATTTTCTTCAAGCAGACAGCTCAAATTTAGATTTTTTTGGCAAATGGGTCAAAAGCGAAAAACAATTCTGTAAATCCAACTGAAATCAGCATTGTGGATTTACATCTTCTTTTTGGCCAGTCAAGTTAGATTAAGTGTTTCTGTACAAACTGAACTGACAAACTGAACTTAAAGAAAGAAATGTGTTTAGTGATTCGGTTAATATTGCGATTCTGCTAGTAGCCCAATTCAATATTATTTTGTTACAATTCTAAAAAAACTTGGCAGATAATTTGCTCATACAACGCAGGATGCTGCTCTGCTTGCCGACGTGTGAATACCCTAGACACCATCTGTAGGATTATAAAGGAACTGCAACATTTTACTACTTCAAATGCAAAATCTTTCAGTTACATTTGACGTTTTTCGGCTTTTCCCTTTCAGGGGTCGCTACAGCGAATCATCTGCCTCCATCCAACCCTATCCTTTTCATGCTCTTCTCTCACACCAACTAACTTCATGTCCTCTCTCACTGCATCTATAAATCTCTTCTTTGGTCTTCCTCTAGACCTCCTGCTATTACTATGATGAATTGTTTTATATTTTCTATCAACGAATAAAAACTAAATGATAATGTGAATGATGGATGAATAAACAAATTATTTTAAAATCAATTTATCTTTTTATCCATCAATCTGCATGTATTTAGTTTATTGTTATACTGCTTTCCTGATTATCTTGCTAACAATTAACTAAAAGCGAATGCGGTGCATAACCAAGGTGACAGGCAGCATTTACCTCGCTAAGTTAGAGTTACAGTGGCTTCTGCTATGAGATACTTGCCAATTAATTACAGGAGCAAAAGACAAAGCGAATCAAACACACCACATCCTGCTTCTAAGCGTAGGAGATCATGGTCATCTAGAGACCATACCCAGGTCAGTGACAAGTAATGTAGATAAGGACATAGTGCGTCTTGTGGATTCCAATGTATCAGAACTTGCAACGTCCTTAGCTCCCACCTACCTATAGCTGAATTCAATGAGAAGACCGAAAATTATTAGACTTGTTGAGAGGTTTTTCCACTCCCTATAGAAGGGGACGGTATCACCCTTCTCTAGAACACTTAAGATATATTAACTTTGTCCCACTTGCAGCTTCATAAAATTGGGGTAAAAAGACCCTACACATTGTATGGGCTTGTGTATTTTATAATTATCCCATTTGATTCTCTGGGAATGTCATGGATCAGTCTGATCAGGCTGCCTCATCCACTTCCTAGTTCTCGTTTTAGCCACCAGAGACATTTTCCTTAACATAGTACAGCCAGCATGGTGGCTTAGTAGTTAGCACTGTTGCCTTGCATCTCCAGGGTTCGGGTTCCATTTCCCCCTCAGGTCTGTGTGCATGGTCTTTGCATGTTCTCTCTTGTTGTTTGCTTTTTTGTTTCCATATTTTTTACTGATCATCTTCATTTAATTTTTACTAAATCTTCATACTATAAGTACAGATGGTAGTGCTTGATAAATCCATCCTTTATTAAGCGCAGTGTGTTAAAGGAGTTATACTGTATGTGACAGTGACAGTGTTGATCAGCGCCCATGACTCGAAAATGATGCAAAGATTATGATTGTAAAACTATCCATCTACAAATTTATTAAGGTATAAAAATTTTAATTGCCGACCGAAGTGGTCCAAAGAAATATATTTTTTGCTAAAATTTGACTTAAATCTGATGTTTTTCATACCAGTGTGAACAGCCAAAACCACATGGAATCTTTTCAGTTCTGATTTGGGATATTTCCATATGTGATCCTGATGCAGATATTAGTTTTTGCAATACGACCTCAGTCTGAACAGTCAAATTGGAATTCCTATGGCTTTTCACAATTTAGCTCCAGGAAAGATGAATGATGAGGTCTCAAATGACATGGCAAAACATGGCTATAGGTAAACTTGAGTGGCAAAAGAAATTTAAACCCTGGCATAGTCATCTTGGAATATGCCTGTGCCAACATTAAAGAAAAAAATCCATTGATGGAAAAACCTGGTTATTCAGTACATTCAGGTTGTCAGTAGTGATGGGTTGTTTATGAATGATTCGTTCTTTTTGAACGAGTCTTTACCGTGACTGAAAAGAACAAGTAGTCTTAGAGAGTGATTCGTTCATTTTCTACTGGGCGGGCATGTGCAGAGCATCACAAAATCTCCATAGATCATGTACAGGAAACAGAAATGAGTAGTTACCTTTGAGTCTTTTGGTCCGAATCATTCGTTCTTTTGTCACTTGACTCTCATAGACGTTATGCAGTGCAATAGATTCAAAAGAATGAACGACTCGGACTAGAAGACTTGTGAGAAACACCATTCAATTCTGTTTCCTGTGTAAAGCACTGCATAGCATCTATGAGAGTCACGTGACAAAAGAACGAACAATTCGGACCGAAAGATATGAGAGGTGAGCTGCTCATTCTGTTTATCATAATATGTCCATAGCGGCATTGTAATATTTTTATTACTGGAACTATAGCCAAAATTTGTGTATGTATTTGTGACATGCTGGGGGTGTTTATTGAAAATGTAACATTTTATTTTATTTTTGATCAAAAGAACGAAATGACTCAAAAAAAACATTTCTTTTGATGAATGAGATTCAAAGAACCAAGTCACTAAAATGATTCAGACTTCCCATCACTAGTTGTCAGCTGACCTAATTTTTTGGGCACATAACGTTGCTGAGCCTAGACCTGATCAATTGAAGCCAGCGCAGATCATAACACTGCCTCCAGAGGCTTGTACAGTAGGCATGATGGATGCATCACTTCATCTACCTCTCTTCTTACCCTGATCCGCCAAGGTGTCTGGAAGAGAGTAAAGCAAAAGAAAGTCTCATTAGAGAGGTTAAAGATCCATTTTCTCCGCAAAGGTTTACTGTGTAAGATAAGAAAGGGGAGACGGGAGAAGCTGATTCCTCCTGTCCTCTTACTTTAGATTCACACACAGACACACACACGCAAACACACACACACACACACACACACACACACACACACACACACAAACACAGCACATGCACGCTGTCGGGATTTATTTTTCCTTTTTTTAAAAGGTAAAGTGCAGGTTAATTTGTTTTATTTTTACTTTTACATTTTGTATTAATTATTTTATGTATTTATTTTTTGTGGCTGTGGAACGAATAATTTGAGTTTCTATTATTTCTTATGGTAAAATCTGATTCATGAGTGTTTTGGAATACGAGCCCGCTTCTGGAACGAATTATGCTCGTAATCCAAGGTTCCACTGTATATGTTAAAGCACATTTCTTTCTCAAAACACTTTTTGCCACAAGACATGTTGTGTTAGGGAACAATAACCTGTATAACCTATTGGCTTCTTCCTCTTAAACCAAATTATGGATGTCCAAGGCAAATACGTTATGAATTGTAAACGTATAAATAGTTTTAAAAGAATTTTGCATATATGCTTGCGTAATGAGACATGCGGTTAGACCAGCAATGTATTAAAAGATTAAAGCAGAGCTAAGCTTCTCTTTCCAAAGTTACTGACTATCTAAATTTAACGTATAATAAGAAGAGAAAAAAAGCATACAGTAAATGGTTCCTCTTTTTCCTACATATTCTCACATCATAACCTCACACACGTACATGCCTATTTTGCAAATGCTGTCCTATTGCCAAATGATTTGTTCATATTGAAATAGAACTGTATCCAGGGGAAAATACAAAAAGACAAAGACCAGAAGAGAGACAAAGAAGAACAAAGAGATAGATAGAACAGGCTTGGCGTTTAGATGATGAGTCTCTGGTCTGGAAAGAGTAATTGAGGTTGATTGACACCCACCTTGTTTGTTCCCAGACTGCTACATTCTTATCCCTAGCAACTGGCTAAAGTCAACTTAAGAACATCTATCTTGTCTGTTCTATTTGTCTGGCTAACAATGTTTCATGGGCTTTATAAGTAACTCTATTTTAAGTAATTTCTTTTAATGCCTTACCAGCAGTTGGTGGATGCATTATGTCCATGCCTTCAGCTATACACCTGCTGTCTGTTGGTCTGTCTGTCTTTGTGTGTGTCTCTCCATCCATCCAAGATTCTAAATGAGAATTAGAATGAGTAATTAAATATTTATAGGATTTTTATGGAAATATTATTGCAACCAGCAGATGAACTAATTAGATTTTAAAATTGATACAAATGTTTTACAGCTAGGTCAAAAGTTTTCATTTGTTTTTCTTTAATAACTTCCTTCTTGGTGATGAAATTAACCTTTTCACTAGGAATTTGACTGCAACTTACACTTCAGAATTCATACAACCCAGTTCACAATTTCAGACTTCTTACACTTAATTAAATCAGGATTGACATACAACTTTTGCTAGACAGGTGTCGTAGTCTTCTTCTACATTTCCTGAAGGCCTTTGTACATTGGCTGATATCTCAACCCTTTCTTACTTAGTTCCTCCTGCGTCATTGGGCGGCAAGGTATCTTTAATTAATTTGCTACAACATCTGCATGGAAATGGTCCATGAAGGTACATCGCCAAGTTTCTCGTGGTCGACCTTGTTTCCGTTTTTTTTAGGGACGTCCATAGAATTGCTGATTTTGTCACTCAGTCACAATGTCATTTAGGGCACGGGTTGCAGTTTGGTGGTGCATTTTTTCATTGGTGATGCGGTCCTGTTATGAGACACGTAAGATTCTCCAAAGCCACCGCTGCTGGGCGACGTAGAGTCTTCGTGTGATCCTGGCGAATGATTTCACATTTCAATGGCGCAGGTTGCACTTGGGATAACGATATAATTGAGCAAACGGATTTTCATCGCTGTATTGATCTTCTTAGTCAACCGAATAGGCCGGAGCTGCAGGGAGACCCACCCCAGCCTTCGCAATCTGACAAGTTACACTGTGCTTGGCAATGCTATTGCTCGATTGTGTCCTTTTTGATAGAAGTGTGGTGTCATCTACAAAGTTAAGGTCTGTCAGGCATGTTGGTGCTTTCCATGGGATTCCATATCTGCATCATGACATTTATGGCGAAAAGAAAGAGGAAAGTGGAGAGAATGTACCCTTGCCTCACTTCTAAATAATGTAGAAATAAGGAAATGTCCATTGGTTTTCGGTTGTTTTTTATTTTATTTTTGTGGTTTCTTTATTCCTGGATTTTATCTGTGTAATTTTACCAACCCATTATGCACAGTGGCCTGTATTTTGTCTTCCCAACCTATTACTTTTAGCTGGCTATTATTTCCGTCTTTTACCATTTTCCATCTTTTTATATGTCAGTACAGTATAGAAAGTGTAAAGCTCTTCATTTGGCACTAATATGTTTCTCTCTTATTTCTTTCAGATCCGGCATTTACTGTGACTCTTAAGTCTCCAGTTATAGCCCAGAACTTAGGCGACTCCACAGAATTTCTGTGTCAAGTGTCAAACATTTCCCACTACTGGAGTAGGCGATTGAGTGTCTGTTGGTTTCATTCATCTGCCTCATCCACTAACGGTCAGGTTACCACTGATGTTATTGCCTCACTGAATGAAAATGGGTCTGTCATTTCCAATGATAAATACAGGGACCGCATCGATTCAGGTCTAATCCTGGTAACCCGAACTGAACCAGCTGCTTTTAAGCTCCGCCTCCTCCGTACCACAAATGCAGATGTAGGTGAATATGTTTGTAGTGTCTCGTCATGGATGTTCACTCGCTATGGCATCTGGAAATATGCATCAGAACATCAATCTCATCCATTAAAACTCAACTTGGTCTCCAAGGGTGAGGGAATTTTCACTTATTGCAATAAAACTCTACTCATTTGCAGGTAAACCTTTTCCAGGAGAGAATAACAGCATTTTTCTTAAACAAGGCTGCAAAAAAAATTTCAAAAATATTTTAAGCTGTTTTTATTCTTAGGTTTGAACATGACTTTTCACTTTAGGGCACACGTTTTCATTAGTGCTAAGACTGACATTTAAAATTTTAAGATTTTGTTTCCTCAAACAAATATATGTGTTGGTTTGCAAGTAAGTTTCATGGTTATTTTATTAATATCCAGCCAATTTCTAATTTCTTGGCAAAGGTAAGCGATTTATCAGCTAAATTAGATCTCATTAGGATGCCACAAATTTTCGAAAAAACGTGCTGGGTCATGACCCCTAAACCACAGTATCGTTCCACCACTATATTTCATAGTGAATTTGGGAGCCTAAACTTATGAGTGAATATGTCTTAACCATTCATAAACATTAGTCAAACAAATACATTCTTTTCTTTTACTATGGGTCAGGGATCAAATAGTGTTTACCCCTGTAAACATTGGCAGACTTAAATAGATTAACAGAAAAAGTATGTTCTATGAAACACTGTAGACCTGTTGCCCAGCCTAACGTCTGAAATAAATAACAGGGTTAGAATTAGAGTCTTCAAGTTGGTAATTGTCTAAGACAATTTTGTCTTAAAATATGCTGAAAAGTAACAAAATAAAAATAATAAAAGATTAACGGTATAATTAGAATATTTTAAATAAAGTGTTTATTATACAATTGATGCAATCATTTACTTTCATCAATTTACATACAGTGGTGGCTGGTGCAGTGCACAGGGTCAGTGGAGAAGACAACAAATGTTAATCTTTGTAATGTTTGCATTAACAGTTCCATGGATTTTAGATTACTTGCTGATGTTTCATCAAATTGTTGCTCAGATTGTACAGTCAGAGGCAGTATAATTTACTGAACAGTATAACACTGTAAATTACAGTATAATACAGAAAATATATCTTCAACGGTCAAGAAAAATGTAGATTTTATCAGCTTAGTATGCATTGAAATGTAGTGATACCCCTCTATGTAAGTCTCCTCCTCTCCTATTTTTTCTTTCAGGCCCTGTCATCAGTGTGATCGCACGCCACAAACGGCAGGCAAATGTCAGAGGCTCCACTTTTGAAATGATATGCCTGGCTAGATTAAAGAACCTCTGGGAGGGTGTGGCCCTCTCTGTCCTTATATTGGTCCAGTATGGTGTAGGTGCACCCAGTCGGAAACTGGTTTCTCTCAGCCCTGACCTGGTTCTCCAGTTGGAGGACTGGGATGAGTCTAGTCGGCAGGACAGCCTGAGTCTAGTGAAGACTGGAAATGGGGAGTTCTTATTCCGAATCCGGAATGTACAGATGATAGATAGAGGATTCTACTCTTGTGAAGTTGGAACATGGACTAAGCCAGATGGAAATAACTGGGTGGAGATGACCAAAGGGGAGTCAAATAAAGTTCAGATTAACTTTGAGCTCACAAGTAAGTTCTTAATAAATAAACCATGAACCTAAGATTATTTTACATTTTTAATAAATAAAGCTTTATAAGAAGATGCATTTTTTCCCCCCTAAATGTGTGAATTTTAATAGCGTTTCTCTTCCCCATCAAATCTACCATCCTTTTTGGGACCAGGGACAGAGGTAGAGAAATGAGGCAAAGGTGGTAACATTCTCATGATATGCAGGCATGTACATGCACATAAACTGTCTCTTCAACTGACTTAAATGAACACTGTTAGAGGCAACGTATATTAGAGGTTTTTATAATTATAGAAATACAATTATTAGGTAACAGCATATTTTATCATGTTATTTAAAAGCACATAATATATTAGAAATAGTATGAAATGCAAATGTGATATACATGTAGTCTAAAGTCAGATGTAGAAGTACAAAGATACACAGTTTTGTTCAGCAGTTTAGTATTAATTATTAGCTTAGAAATGCAATAAGATATAGAATTAGTACATTCTACTAATTATTTAACATGTTAGGTTAATAATAATAACTAGTATACCTTGCTCAATCATGAATGGACTGTCATTTTTGGAAAGATGATAAAGTTAAATTAACATAACTGTACGTAACTAGTATTATAATATTGTAAATAATAGATGTAGTAAATTTAAATAAAATAGTGAGCAGTTTAGAGCATATTAATATAATAAAACAAGTATAATAATAATAAAAACAACATATACACTACTTAATAACAAAAACATGCAGGAATTCTGTAACCACTTTCAGCTTTGATGACAGATATTAAAACTTTCTACATATGATCATCTATGATGTGCACAGTGTGGTGGTAAATTCATGTGTAAAAATTATTCCTCATGTTCCCAGAACCACACTTTAACAATTTGCACCTTGCAATATGCCCCTGTCATCAGGGAGGAACAACTCCATAGATGTGATAACCTGCTCATTCTGTACATTCAGGTCATCAGCTGACTTCATTTTATTGCCACATAGCATTACTGAGTCTAGACCTGATCACACACAGGATCATCACACTGCATCCAGAGCCTTGTACAGTGGCCACAATGCATGATGGAACAAAACACATGCATTTAAACATGCAATTGTCAAAACTATCATTTGATCCTTTACATGACTTTTAACTGGGAGAGTAGAATAAAAATCTACATAAACTGCAAAAAAATGACGCAAACTTGCATGAGCTTGTGACCAGCACATTACAATATTGAATTCTGATTGGCTAATCAACGTTATTTATAGTTCATAGATGATCATGTGTAGAGAGTTTTAATATTTAATTTTCATGACAAATTTTACATAATACACAGCATTATTAATATAAAGGGGATGGTAAGGGGAATGGTGAGTAATACAGAGGGGATGGTTTTTGTCATTTCTTTCAACCGGGAGGATGCCATCCCCCCACAACCCCCCTTAAATTGAGCCCTGTTCACAACCATCTCTACGGTTTACAGAAAATGGTTTGTAAAAGAGAAAATGTCCAGTTTGTTCAGTTCTCTGGATGAAAATGCCTTGTTAATGCCAGAGGTCAGAGGTTAATGGCCAAAGTGTGTCAATCTGGTAGAAAGGCAACATCAACTTAAATAACATCTAGTTACAACTGAGGTACGATATGCTGAAAAGCATCTCTAAACACACAACACATCAAACTGTGAAACAGAAGACCACACCGGGTTCTACTCCTGTCAGCAAAGAAAAAGAAACTGAGGTTACAATTCTCATGGGCTCACAAAAATCGATTCTCACAACTGAAGATTGAAAAACCTTTATTTTTTTGTCTCGATTTATTTTTGAGTCTCGATTTATGCTCTGACATTTGGATGGTAGGGTCAAAATTTGGGTCTGCCATTTATCTGTGGTTCAGGCTGCTGCTGGTGGTGTAATGTGTGTGGGATATTTTCTTGGCACACTTTAGGCCACTTAGTACCAATTGCGTATAATTTTAAATGCCACAACCTACAAGTATTGTTGCTGACCATGTTCATTTCTTTATGACCACAAGATAACACACCATATCACAAAGCTAAAATAATCATAACCTGGATTATTGAACATGGCAATGAGTTCACTGTACTCAAATGGACTCCAGTGTCACCAGATGTCAATCCAACAGAGGACCTTTGGGATGCGGTGGAAAAGGAGCTTTGCCATCATTGATGTGCAGCCAACAAATCTGCATCAACTGCGTGATGCTATCATCTCAGGGGTAGCTCAGTGGTTAAGGCTTTGGACTGTGGTTCGAAAGGGCCCTTGAGTAAGGCTGTTAACCCTCAAGTGCTCAGATGCATAATGAGATAAAAATGTAAATGTAAAATATGTCTGCCAAATGACTAAATGTCAATATGGACCAAAATCTCTAAGGAATGTTTCCAGGATCTTGTTGCAAAGAAGAAATTAAAAGAAAAACAATCCTGAAGGCAACCAAGGGTCCAACCCATTACTAACAAAGTGTACATAATGAAGTGGCTGGTACTGTATGTGTATACATTTTATATGTTCTCTTTTATATTCTGGTCTCTCACATAATTTCTGTACGTCAAAAAGCCTAACCACGCAGCCAAAGACTTGAAATGAGATACAGCTCTAACCTTGTAAACAATTTGTGGGAGCTTGGGGAATAAAGAATTTCAATATTGCTTTGTCTATAACTGTCAACCCTCCTTTGACATGCAATTAAAAAAGATAAAACAAAAAGATCAAAAGTCAGCAAGGCACCGCTGCATTAATTCAGCCAGCTAATAAGTAACCGGCACAATCAATATCACACTGTTCGGTCCTGTTTAACTCGCTGCATACAGGGGAAGTGATTACTTTCTCTAATTACACATGCAGAATTACACATCAAAACATCATCTAGTTTTTTTACATTGCTATTATGAATTTTCAGATATTTTCAGATATTTTCAGGGGCGGCATGGTGGTGTAGTGGTTAGCACTGTCGCCTTGCTCCTCCAGGGTCTGGGTTCGATTCCTGGCCAGGCTCGATTCCCATCTCTGTGTGCATGAAGTTTGAATGTTCTCCCCGTGCTTGGTGGGTTTCCTCCCACAGTCCAAAGACATGTAGATTAGGGTAATTAGCGTTCTCAAATTGCCTGTAGTGTGTGTATGTGTGTGTGCCCTGCAATGGATTGGCACCCTGTCCATGGTGTACCCCACCTTATGCCCTAAGCCTCCTGGGATAGGTTCCAGGTCCCCATGACCCTGAATACAGGATAAAGCGGTATAGAAGATGAGTGAGTGAGATATTTTTAGGATGGAAAATACCCAATGCATGCCCCCTAAAGTTTTATTCCAATTATAAAACGATTGCATACACTTACAGGGTGGTTTCCTAAAAAGAAGACAGAAGAAACAAATCCAAAACCCATAAAATTATTACAATACTATCTTACTACAGAAACTTATAAAGATAAAAAGATGATTTTAAAGCTATGTGCATGCATATGACAATGTCAGTACAAAATCTTGTCAATTCACAATATAAACAACCATTTCTTCTATGAACTTGACATTTCAGCTACTATCCGTCCACATTTCAATAATGACGTAAAGAACCCCTAACCTAAATCCTGTCATTTCAATTCTTCTAATTCTCTTTGCCTAATGCACACCAGTATTTTGACCCTTCTGAAATGGCAACTCTTTTTTTGGCCCGGCAGGGTATATTATTGCAATATCTGTAGTGGTTATAAAGCTCAGTACTTAAGAGGGTGATGAAGAGTCTTTTTGAAATGTTTCCTCTAACCATAACAAATCATGAAAGTTGGAGCCAGAAGCATGGTGTTTTATAAAATTAATGAGCCATTCAAGCATCCCCACTGTGGACATTTCTTGGCTCCAAAAATGTGTTCTGAAGCTGTTTCCATTTCTGAATTGACTTATTTTTTGGAACTCATGGAACACACAATATCTTCTCATGGATTTTGACGGGAGTGCTGAAATTCGATGATGTGTCATATGTACTGTGTACACTGTATGGCTTACACTCTGGGAACACTTGAACGTCACACCCTCATCCCAAAACTGTTGCTATAAATTTGGACTACACCCATCTAGAGTCTAGAGTATCTTTGTATGCTGTAGCATTACAATTTGCCTTCACTGCAACTAAACCTGTTCCAGTATGACAGTGCCACTTGTGCACAAGGCAAGGTTCATGAAGATATATTTTTTCAAAATCTTGTGGAATGCTTTTCCCATACCAGTGGAAAAAACCCCAAGTGCTTTGCTTTCTGGTCCACCTCATCCTACACCATCTCAGTTCGATTTAGATCAGGTGATTGTGGAGACCGGGTGGTGATAATCTCACTAAGTGCAAACCAGATGAGATGGCATTCGATTTTGACTAAATCACCAAAAGTGTAACCAGCAAATCAACCCCCACACCATCACATATCCTTTTTCATGCTTCACAGTGGGAAGCACAAATTCAGGAACAGTCCGTTCACGCCCTCTATGTCTAACAAAGACACGGCAGTAAGAACCATAAATAGCACATTTGGACTACTCAAACCAAAGAACAGTTCACTGATCTAATGTCCATGCTTGTGTTTTTTTGGTCCAAACAAGTCTCTTTTGCTTGGGGTTCATTCCAAAATAAGGATTCCTTTGCCACAATTCAAAAATGAAGGCCTGGCTCATGCAGTCTCCTGTGAACAGATGATGTTGAAATATGTCTGTCACTTAAACTCTGAGAAGCATTTACAGGTGCATCTCAATAAATTAGAATATCATTGAAAAGTTGATTTATTTCAGTAAATCAATTAAAAAATGGAAACTCATTATATAGATTGTGTTTATTTCTTTTACTTTGGATGATTATGCCTTACAGCTAATGAAAACCCAAAATTCATTATCTTAGAAAATTTAAATATTACTTAAGATCAATAAAAAATAAATAAATGATTAAAAAAAAGAAATGGACTACTGAAATGTATGCACATGTACAGCACTCAATACTTGGTCGGGGCTCACTTTGCATGAATTACTGCAGCAGTGCGGCGTGGTATGGAGGTGAACAGTCTATGGCACTGCTAAGGTGTTATGGAAGCCCAGATAACGGCCTTCAGTCTGGTGTGTCACATCTTCCTCTTCACAATATCCCATAGATTCTCTTCAGGGTTTAGGTTGGGCGAGTTTGCTGGCCAATCAAGCACAGGGATACCATGGTCCTTAAACCAGGTATTAGTGCTTTTGGTAGTGTGGGCAGATGCCAGCAGAAGGAAACATGAAGTGCTCTAAAACTTTCTGGTAGATGACTGCACTGACCTTGGACCTGATAAAACACAGTGGACCAATACCAGCAGATGACATGGCTCCACAAATCACCACTGACTGTACAAACTTTACACTGGACCTCAAGCAACTTGGATTCTGTGCCTCTCCTGGATCTTTCTCCAGACTCTGGGGCCTTGATTTCTAAATGAAATACAAAATTTGAAATTTGGCTCCCTGAGCTACAGTCCAATTCTTTTTCCTTAGCCCAGGTAAGACAGCTCTAATGTTGTCACTGGTTCATGAGCGGCTTGACACAAGGAATGTGACAGTTGTAATCCATGTCCTGGATATGTCTGTGTGCTGTTGAGTCCAGCTGTTGTCCACTCCTTGGGAATCTTCCCCAAATTCTTAAATGGGCTTCATTTCACAATCTTCTCAAGACTGCGGGTATCCCTGTTGCTTGCAGACTTTTTTCTGTGCATGGTATCAGTGATAGCCTTCTGGACAACTGTCAAGTCAGCATTCTTCCCCATGATTGTGCTTCCTACTGAACCAGACTGAGAGATCATTTAAAGTCTCAGGAAACCTTTGCAGGTGTTTTGAACTAATTAGCTGATTAGAGTGGGACACCATAAGTCTCCAATATTGACTTTTTCAGAATATTCAAATTTTCTGAGATACTAAATTTTGGGTTTTCATTAGCTGTAAGTCATAATCATCAAAATAGAAAAAATCAGTTTGTGTGTAATAAATGTATATAATATATGAGTTTGACTTTTTTTACTTTTTTTGAGTTTGAATTGTATTACTGACTTTTCACTGACATTCTAATTTATTGAGATGCACCTGTACTGTATGTGGGCTCTCATCTAATGAGCAGTTTCTGGTGCTGGTTATTCTAATGAATTTATCCTCTGCAACAGATGTAGCTCTTGGTCTTCTTTTACTGGGAGCCAGTTTTAGCGTTTGATGGTTTTGGCAACTGCATTTGGGGATACATTCCAAGGTCTGGTATGTATTCTGACTGACCTTCATTTCTTAAAGTAATGATGGATTGTCTTTTCTCTTTACTTAACTAAATGTTTCTTGCCATAATATGAATTTGTACAGTAGTTTTAGTAGCACTAATAGGGTTATTGACTTTGTTCCCATCCTTTTCTCTGCACAAGAAAAATGATGGTCTAAAGCACATTTAGAAGGCAAAAAACGTTACAAATGAACACTTGACAAGGCACACCTGTGAATTGAAAACCATTCTTGGTGACCGGCTTGTAAATCTGATGAGAGAATATGCTGAGTGTGCCAAGCTGTCATCAAAACTAAATGTAGCTACTTTGGACAATCTAAAATATAAAACATATTCTGTGTTGTTGTGTCAGTATTAATGCACAATATTGGAAGTAATTAAAAAAAAAACTTCTGAAAGAAAAGGTGTCCAAACTTTTGATTGGTAGTGCCTGTTTCTAAAAACAAACCAGCCTCACAAAAGACTCAAACTCTTGGTCTGCATGAAAAAAAAGTAGATTGAATTTGCATAAAATTTTTGCATTGCATTCACTTAGGGTATGCTTCATCCCTCAGTACTTCCTTGTATCTCGCTGACCTCGACTCTTTTTGTTAAAAAGGCCCAATAGAGGTTGTTTTTTTTACAGCAGCTAAGAACGTTTAACTTGCAGTACCACAGTAGATGTTGGCCAGGTCTATCATCAGTTGGTCCCTTCCTCAGTGACTTTTTTCAACCAGGAATGAGCAAAACAAAGTATAAGTAAAGTGCAAAATAATCACTGACCCCCCCACACTCCAGACATCACAAAGGTAAACTCCTCTCATAATGATTTGTGTCTGATTGTAATGTGTATTAGGACAATGACAGCTCAACAGCAATGCCAACTGGCTCAACAACCATCCTCTTGACTATTCTGATTCTGATTTGGCATTGTGTTAGCAAAGTTTTGACTGCATAGTATTTGTCATAATAATTGCCCCTGTCCAGCCTGATTCACCCTCATTCCCCCGGACATAGAGTTATTTGCTCCACATCTTTACAAAATCATGCTGGCAGGGTAAAACAGGGACTATCTGACCATTTTGATTTATGCACACTCACATTCCATACAAACCTAAATAATTCTTTTGATTGTGTAAAGCTGCTTTGCGACTATGACAATTGTTAAAAGCGCTATACAAATAAAATAAATTGAAATTGAATTAAAAAACACTCATATATACTGTACGCAGGGTAGGGCAATAATACCAGAGGAGAATGCTCAATCCTTCTTCATCATGAAATAATTAAAGCATTCAAAGTAAAACCTTTGCAGGGTCATGCCGTAATAAAAACCTGTGCTTGTTGAAAAACTCAAAACAGCAAAAGCTTTTACTCTGTAATGTAATGTCAAATGCCAGAAAAAAAAAGAAAAGAAAAAGGAAAAAAAGAGATACCTACAAACTACAGTGTTGCTCAGGATTTTGAAGGTGAAAGTAGTTCTCTTTTAGCAACTTTCATGCTTGAGGAATAGTGCAGGGAAACAAAAGTGCAAGCTGGGAGCTTTCACGTATTGCTTGTATGCGTATCTGTATTTGAAAGCTTAAAAAGTTACAGTTCTTTTTTTTTTGTTAAAAAATATAAAAGAAAACCCACAAGCCAAAGGAAAAAAAAAAACTCTCTGTAATGATGTTCCTGGATTGTGTTGACAGTATAGAAATTTACAGTCAGCGATGTCAGGGTCAGGAATGTATATATTGTATATGTCAGTCAGCTCAGATACATGAAATGTCTTACAATCCCAACTTTGTACACAAAAGAAAATCAACTATGTCATCATAGAAAAATAAGAGAACATAATATAAGCATATATATATAATATAAGCAATATAAGCAAATCCACGTTTAGTCCAAAATGTGTTCCTCTCCAAACCACTAAAGTAATCAATCTGCATATCTTTGGACTATGGGAGGACACCAGAATACATGGAGGAAAACCACAATCCAAAAACTGGGAGAACATGCATTTTTACAAACTATGGCCAATTTGGAAAAACCAGTTACCCTGATCTGCAGGTCTTTGGACTGCGGGAGAAAATCTCCCATGGGGAAAACATGCATGGAGACCCGAGGCGGGAACCAAACCCTGACCCTGAGGGTGCAAGTGCTAACCACTAAGCAATCGTGCCACCACTTAAGTAATCAACTGTTTTATATGTAACATATGTTTAAAATGTTTTATTACATTACTTAGCCAGTTTAACATTGTTGTAATTATATATAGTTATCACTTATTGCGCTAGTATATTATAACTGATTGAACTTAAAATGTCACTTTTTAATAACTCAGGCAAGACAAGTCTTAGGCTTATTTGATGGATGATACTAAAACAGTTACATTTTTTTCTAGCATAGTAAATACAACTTTGATTTGGTGGTCAAAGCTAAAAGCAGCAAGGAAACATGGGAAGGATACTGATCAGAAGCTCAGGGGTTTACACCGTTGTTTTGAGTGCTTCGCGCTTGGGTTAAACAGTGCAATCTGGTAGACGCCAAGAGACGGAATTCCCCCTTTCTCTCGCGCTCTTGCTGAATCAGGTAGTTTGCCGTCCACTTCTCAAGCGCGCCTCGGCGCTTCTTGTGAATGGACAGGAGAGACCTACTCTCGCTTCCGCGGGTATGGAGGAGTTACTGCAGGTAAGTAATGCATGCGATCAAGCGATTGCATATAGTCTGGCCGCAGAAGCGGGATTTTCCCCAAACGCTCAAAATTTAGACGACAGGTTTCTGTCGGGTGGCTGGGGGGAGGAGCCTCAGCGACACTCTCTCTCTCTCTCTCTTCCTTTTCTTTTTTTTGGCAACCTTCATGACGAGTTAACTCTTTCATGGAATAAGCCTTATATGATGATGCCCCAGATAGAAGAGACGCTTGCGGGCTATCTCTCTCATGGGACATCATCCCCCCTGAAAAAGCACATACTCCCCACCAAGCCGCGTAAACTGACATCTTCCCTGGTGGGGGAAAGCTTTCAGGCAGCGGATCAGGCTGGTGCTCCACTGCACACCATGGCGGTTTTTGCAGGCTTAGCAGGCTGACC
>JAOVVB010000033.1:4701599-4722772 GCA_028570985.1 Heterobranchus longifilis
ATTTACACATTAAGTTTACTGAAAGTAAAAACAGTTGAAAGTCAGAGGACGTTTCTTTTTTTGCTGAGTATATATATGTTTCTTAGGTATTTGGTTTACCTCCCTCCAGCAGTGTTTAACTGATGTGAACCAGAGTAAGGATTATATTTAATGAAGGAAACTTCAAAGCACTTATGTAAGTCGCTCTGGATAAAAGCGAAAATGCCTAAATGTAAAGCGATATCATGCTCCAGGTCGTGCTGAATATCATGTTTCATGAATGCATCACAGCCATGCTGATAATCCAGAACAACAGCACTTCCACTTGCACTTGCACGTGTGATCTTGCTTAACTAATTAATTAATTTCATTAATTTAAATTTGAAATCAATTTGTTAATAAAAAAACTAAACAAAAACATTCCAACTCACCATACTTCAGATTTCATTAAACCATAAAAAACACAATTAGTCCCTGTAACGTCGCGATAGTGACATTTCACCTATAAATGTTTTTTTTTTTTGTATTTTGTTTCATTGGTAACATTGTACTGATGTTACCATGGTTACGGCGTCATCATTAATACCGCTACGGTGACGTCGCTACAATGTTACAACACAATAGGCATTCCGCGGTATTTTATAACGTCTCCGCTCTCTTGCATTCTCATAGACACTACCACCACCTAGCGGCTGTTACCAGAATAACACCTCCGAAGGTCCGGTGCTGGACGTTTCCTCTATGTTACACAGTATAATGATGCTACTAATAGCTCTGCACTGCAACCTGTTAAAATTGAGTATACTGTTATTGGAAATATTTATTATTACAATATTAGATAGATCAATTTATTGATCACTTTATTGATCCCAAAGAAAATCTCAAACATTCAATTCAACAGTAGCAAGGATAGTAACATATATACTTGTATAACATTATGACCATCCACCTAATATTGTAAGTTAGTTTACCCCCCACCACCCTGTCACCAGTTCACTGTTTTTTTCTTCCCTTGGATTACTTTTGGTATGTCCTGACCACTGCAGCCTGAGAACATCTCACAAGAGCTGCGGTTTTGGAGTTGCTCTAACCCTGATGGAACTACAAAAGAGGATTTAAACTGAAATTTAGACAAGGGAGATCAAGACCAGGAGGTAGCGGTAATCCAACATACGAGAGCCAACTGCTGGTTTATGGTGGTTCATTAATGTCCATCAGTGCTTAAATGGTTTGCATCAGGAATGAAACCTTCATCCAGTCTCCACTTCCTTTCACCACTCTGTAGCTACTTACATCTTTTCTGAGAGAGATCATAAACAACTTGAACCGGACAATTAAAAAACAGAGTCTCCCGCTACTGTATTCCATGCACCTAATGGTTAATGCAAAAGAAAAAGTAATTATTTAAGCTAGTGTAGCGTTACTGTCAGCACTATGCAGTCTGAGCATTCATCAGCAAGGTGTTTCCATGTACAGAACTGCTGCTCTATCTATCTATCTATCTATCTATCTATCTATCTATCTATCTATCTATCTATCTATCTATCTGTCTGTCTGTCTGTCTGTCTTCTATCCGTCCGTCCGTCTGTTTTTCTTCCATTCCCTTCAAACTCCAGAGATCTGCAGGATGAAATACTCAAACCAACCAGACAGTATGACACCACCTACAAATGTTGCAGGTCACACTTTCTTCATATTTTATTTTTGATGTGAACATTACATGAAGCTCTTGACCTGCTGCATTGTTTTATGCACATGTTTGCTAGCTGGAAATTTGCATAAATATACAGATGTTACATCAGTAAGTGGAAAGTACATATAATTGATCAGAATCAGGTGAGCAGAGAAAACAAAGATTGGTGGCACATGTGAGGGTCAATGGATTAGGTTTCACATCCTGATAAAAAATCAACTCTATTGTTTATGAATAATGGTAATACACTGCTTGCGCATCTGTTTTTTATTGGATTATAGAGGGTTTCATTGATGTGAATCTGTGGTCATTTCTTCTTCAGCGCACCAGGGTGGGTAAGTTGAGAATCTTCCGCTCTACTTCACGGCAGTATTTCTCTGGAAGTCCTGCATCCCTGGAAAATATAAAAAAGACAAAAAATATATATATAATCATAATTATTTAGATGTTATGTTTCATCATTAGAAAACTCAAAAGAGATGTTATTTTCCTCATATTCCTAACCATTCTTGTGGGAAAACTCTAACAGGAAATAAGACCAAGCATTCCAACCTTCCTTCATACATTCCATGCTATATTTTACAGAAGCCAAATCAATTCCTTGATCCGAATCCACAGCTGAGTTGTTAAGCAGGCTGATGTATTTCCAGCTGTTGCATAAGCAGATGTGTAAGCTAAAGCAAACTTAGAGCTTTACAAGCAGTAGGCAGCAGATAGAAGCAGACAATGTACTGTTTTCTTACGGCACATTATTGAAAAGAGAAATGAATGTGTTTAAGACTCACTTCAGCTCCCTAAGTTTCTTCTCTTTAATCTCGTCCAGGCGTGCTCTGCGGATACGCGCTTCTTCATCCAACTTCTCTCCTTCGCGGAACATCTCTTTCCTCCGGGCGATGGCCTGAACCTCCCTTTCCCGAACCTGCTGCCGGACCCCGTCGGCATGGCGCAGGACCTGCTGCCGATGCTGTTCCTCTTTCTCCTTCTCCCGTTTGATGAGCTCCTGCTGAACCCTGAAAATGCAGGAGAAAAAGCTAAAAATTCCTACTCTGCACAAGACAGACAGATTAATTTTTTTATTTATTTAATTCATTTATTAGTTTATAAGTTCATTAAAACTTTCATGAACACTACCCAAGCTTGTTACTCCTGTGATAGGAAAAAACATGCTTTTTTTGTGCCATAAATGTGCACTGCTATTGAGGTTATTTTTAGGGGTAGCAGGGAAATCCAAATGTCAAAATAAGGCTGCGGGGTCCCTCCTCCTTAGTACATCACAGAATCCTCAATTAAATACTCAAAAAATTAGGATTTCGACTGAGTTTTCAGAGGTCCTCTTTGTAAACATATTCGTACTAGCCATTTCTCAGGAAGTGGATATGATACAGTGGAGCTTATTGAACCAGGAGTCTGTATCCATCTAGAAACCTCTGTAGTCCATCTAGGGACTGTGGAGGGCAAATGTATTTATTCCCATTTTCAAGTCTTACAGTAGGCACCATATTATGTGCTGTACAAATTTGAATATGAGAATATGAGTTCTTCGGGTAACTTTGTCACACTTGCTGCTTTCTATTTTTACTGAGACAGTTAAGTGACCTGTGTGAGTAAATGTGAGTAGAATTTGCTAAAGTGATTAAATCCCATTTGAAATTCAAGTAGGATCTAATGAAGAAATGAGGTCATTCAGGCATGTAGTCGCGGTTCACCTCAGCACTCTCTCGAACTCGGCTCTCTCTCGTCCAGCTTGAATAGACAGCATGCGGTCTTTATGAGTAATCTGCTCTAGACGTTCAGCCTTCAGTCTCTCCTCCTCCTCCAGCTTCTTCTTAGTCTGCTCTTTCTCTTTCTTCCTCCATTCCCTTTCAGCAGCCTCCTGGTTCCTTCGAGCCCTGAGCGCATCCTGGGGGATGAAAACAAATATAAACACTTTTGTAAGTCGCTCTGGATAAGAGCGTCTGCCAAATGCCTTAATGTAGATGTAGAATGTATACCGTTCAGAAAAATGTAAACACTACAGAAGTAGTGCTCTAATTTAACACACATCTTTAAATGACAGAGAGTGAGATAGTCCTGTTGTACCTGTTCAGCTCTATGGTCTCTGTCTCTTTCCTGGAGAGCTCTCAGTCGAGCCACTTCCTTCTCCTTCTCTTTCTTTAGTCGACTCTGTTCAGCCTCATATTCTGCCTCTCGCTCCTGCAACAAAACCCACCATAAATCCACATTTCCACAGCTCTGATCTTTTATACTCTCTTTGTATACGGCAGATTTGACTTATTTGAGAATACTCATCCTGAGTTTAGATTATTATCATCTTTGGCCAATTTATGTGACATTTTATATTAATGATTATAATAAGGGAACATTTGTGAGGTCTAACACACTAAATGTCTTAGTCGTATATATTACATTTCTTTGTCTTAGTAATTTTTTCACGACATGTGAAGAACCTTCTGCATCCTTTTATTACAGGGGAACATCCATGCCACTGAAATGTGACGAGGTCTAGCTTACCAGTTTCTTCTGTGTATACTCCAGAGCATGAAGGTCAGCCTGCCTCTCCTCTTCTTTCCTGCTCTCCTTGGCAATCAGATTTTCCTCATTGATTTTCATAATTTCCATCTGAATTCGTTTTTGCTCCTCTTTCTTCTTTTCCATAGCCTAGAACCAAAAGTAAAAACCGAGCATAAAATTGTGAGAAAATTGTGTGCTACACACTGACACTGAACTGGACGGAAAGAATCATAACCAGGGAGACATGTCAAGAGGTAACAAGGTAACTTAATCACAATACTATATTAATATCTTGGTTAGTATACAGTTTATGTGGGGTTGCTTCGTCTTTTCAGTAATACTTTTGATATCCACCAAGTTCAGAGTGTTGTGTTTTTGAGTTTTTTTTTTTTTCTTTAACATGAAATATTTTGGGCTACAGAAGCTTCTGATCTCATACCTCCAACTCCTCCATCTGCAACCTCTCCAGCTTCTCCAGCATCTGCTGCGCTTCTTGTTCTTTCAGCATCTCCTGCAGCATGCGCTCCTCCTGACGATCCTCGATCTGCTTCAGGATGCACGTTTTCCCTCTGCAAAACACACACATCCATAAAATGCTCACTGATCTAAACAAGCACTGAGATATTAAAGAAGTTAAAGTGACATGTTAAAAGCTCTTACTGAAGCCTCTGATTTTTGCGTAGCTCGTCGATCTGTTCCTGAACCTCAAGGGCCCGCCGACGGTCCACCTCCATCATGGCATCCAGCCTACGATCCTCCTCCTGCAACTCGGACAGAATCTGCTTCTTCTCCTCGATCTGAGTGTCCCTCACCGCATGACACTGCACCCCCAGAATCAGCTGTGGAGTTAACACATTGAAGAGCACGTGTGATCACTCACCAGAGAAAAAAAAACATACACGACTGAAGAGTGAGAACTAAAGAGTGTGTCAGACCTCATTAAGCTTCTTGACTTCATCTTCCTGCTCCATTCTCAGGGTGCTTGCCCTCTCCAGTAAGTATTGAGCACGCTCACTAGCTGCAGTTTCCAGATCACTCAGGGCTTGGTTCTTTTGTCGGGACAAGTCTGCTTGCTGCATGTGCACTTTCCTTTCCTCAGCTGCATCCTAATACAGAAAGAGTTTTGATATTTAAACTGGACAGTAAAAGTTCCTGTATTATGTATCTAATTATGTAATGTACAATTTTTATGCCATTTGTTTTTTAACTTTATGACAAACAAAATTTAAGTCAGTGTCCACACATGGGTTGTATAAAATACAACAGGCATTCGAGTCAGACCAAGACTTGCTGTGAAATTTACAGTGAATGAAGACGTGAATACAATTGACGCGAGACTCTTTGCCTCAGTAAAACATTTGAATGGTGCAAACTTTCTACCTTGAGGTTATCCAAGCACTATTGAATCTTTAAGTGCATTAGTGTAGCAGGGAATTATATAGAGAACTAGGTAAGGGTAATGCATTCTGTTATTCTGCACGATCAAAAATCCTGCTTTAAAGCCCGTCATATTATAGCTTTTAATTTATAGCTTTCTCCTCACCATGGCCTGTTCACGAGCCTTGTGCTGAATCTCCATTGCTGCTTCCTTCTCCTCTTTAGTGAGCACGTGAGACTTACCCATGATGCGCTCAATTTCAGCTGGACAGATGATGACAGACTGCCCAGATGGATCCTTACTGGGTATTCTAGGTCAACAGAATAAGGCACATTCCATATCAGACAGTTCATATGAGGGAAACAAATAGCATTGTTTTTCACTGAGGTGTACCACTCATGTGTTGAGTAGTACATACCGGAGGTGCCTGATGAGGTCCTTGGTGATTATAGGGACTGTCTCCGGGTTTTGTTTCTTGGTGGCCGGAGCAGAAAGAGACTGAGTTCTGGAGCCACCTTTTGCAAGGCTCTTGACTTCACATGTAGACTGAAAAATGAAACATACATGAATAAAGAAATCTAGCACTCAACATGCCTACATTATGTATCTGCAACCCACTAATTATTGATCTTGCTTTTGTTTTTGGGAATGTAAATAATAACATTTTTTCCCATACCTGTTTGACATTCCCAAAAAGACTTTCATCCACTTGGGAAGTGGGGGCGAGTGTCCGGTAGCGGCGTGTGTGAGCGCTGTTACTGGACAGCCGTGCGGATGATGATGTCCGACTCTGAGCCTAAAAAAACCATCAACATAATATCACATGACAGATTCAAACACGGAGAAGGTGTGTTACAGATTTGTGGGAGATCAGTAAACAATATTGACAGTGTACAATTGGCAAAGAAAAAATTTTCGTAGTTAAACATATATGTTTACATTATGTTACAGAAGAATATTTGCATGCCTGAAAGAAAGCAAGATAGTATGTGCATCCAGTTATCAGATAAAAAAAAAATCTAATGTAGGCTCTTGGGTTTTGCATGGAAAAAACTGCAAAAAAATATTCTCTGGCACTCTCAGTAAAACCTTCCATATCTATATCTATTTCTTGTTCTTCTTCTGTGTCGTTTAACATTTAACAGTAATAATATACTGTAATAGGTTACATTACTGCCAACTGTAGGTATCATTGTTCCTCATCTTCCGGCCTCTTAAAGGCTAAATTCCAGCCTACCTTAAAAAAGTCTAATGCATCATTCCCTGATCTTGTCTTGTCTCTTCATATGATGCTTTATCCGGTACTTCCACACACTCTTTCTTCTCGACATGTTTCCTCTCAGTACCTTAGCACTGAGCCTTTAGTTGAAGTTCTGTAAGTTGCATCACTGCCTCCTATAGATCTCACTCTCCTCAGTTTCCCTGCCCTTTAAAGCTGACTTTCCAGTCTTCCTCAAAAAAAGGGAAAAAAAAACAAACAAACAAAAAACATGATATGCTTCCTTCCCTGATCACTGACTCATGGTCACGGCTCAATGGCTCTCCAGCATGTACTTCCTGCACAAGAGCAGTACATGCTCAACAGTCCCGTTGGGTGGTTACCTACTGTAAGATGAAGGTTGATGTTTCCAATTCTTAGTCTGCTAAGTAATACTTCCACTTTTTTATTTCCCCCTTCCTATCACATCTACTTTGTCCTGTATTAAATGCAAATAGTTCATTATCCCACTTCTGTTGCCATTGTTGTTTTGCCTTTCTCCACAATAACTATACTTTTCCCCTCTTACTATGATAATCTGATATTGACCTCAACATCCACTTTTATGGTTGCTTCTTTTGGTAGCTTGTCTGCTCTCTCGTTTCGCCTAAGACCTGAATGGGCTGGGACCCACAGAAAAGAGACATTGTTTTCCCTTGTTTAACTATTTTTGAACTAGCTAACAAGATTTCACACACAAGATCCTGGTGGCTTCTGGCTGTACATACAGTACACTAATGATTGTAAGTGCTGTTGACTCTACAAATCACTGTATTTCGGGGACTAATCTGTTCAGCCACTTTTAGTGCCATCATTAATGTATACAGCTCAACAACACATACACTCTCTTGCTACTCTCTAATTTGTACCTAGGTACTGTATATTTACAGTTGATTTTACAATGTAGGCATTTCTGAAAATAAGTAATCTAAATTAAGATATATGGTATACTGTATATTTAGATGGTGGAGTGATTATACACCTTATACAATATGTGACCATACCCAACTGCTCTCTCTCTCTCTCTCTCTCTCACTCTCTCTTTCTGTCCAGCTACACATGGCGCTCCTGAGCTGCCATTGATCCAAACCCATTCTGACTCATCCTGGTGCCCCACTTCTGGTTGGAGGCCCCAAGTGTCCTGTTTGGTGTGGTGACCGACGACGGTTCCACCTTACCATAAAGACAGTCCTGGCCTCAGCTGATGCAGACAACTGGTGTCTAAAGGCTTGTGACTGCAGTCGCCCAATAGTTCAGGACTGAAATTGCTACAAACAGTTTTGTACCTGAGCCTACAATAAGGAAAGTCAACTCCATATTAACTTAAATACATATCATGTTATACTGAATTTCCAGCCTCCTAAAACACATAGTATGACTGCTGAACTCTGCTATCTGATATCACCCAAATGAGAACAGGTTCCCTGTTGAGTCCGGTTCCTCTCAAGGTTTCTTCCTATTGCCATCTCAGGGAGATTTTTCTTGCCACCGTCGCCCTCGGCTTGCTCATCAGGGACAATCTGATAATTATGATTTATACATATTTCCTCACACATTTCATGATGATTTTATTGATTTACAATGACCATTTTTTATTTTTAGGTGATTTTTTTTAATTTTATTTTTTACAATATTTATTTGTAATATGATTCATATGACAATTAATTGCACCCTCCACCTTCTGGAAAACATGTTGGATAAGATTCATTCTCTATAATCCACAACTTGTTCTATATAAATGCATATTAGATTATTTCATGTGTATATTTTTACATTTAAAGCCTATTTTAAAAAAAAATTAACTCACCATATTCCTTTGCGGATTTCAGCAAGCACATAAGAAAAACCGCATTATATGAGAATAAACAAATGAGGATCACACAGACAACCAGACTTACAGATGTACTGCAGCAGCTAGCACTAGCAATGCTTAAGGGGTTTGTTATGGTGTTACTATGGAAACTGTAACCAGGGTTTCAGAGCGGAAACAACCCGCATGCGCATTAATACCTCCATGGATGAGTAGTGTACACACATAACGTTTCCCGCCAAATGGGAGTTTTAATACATTTATTTATCATTATTATTATTATTATTATTATTATTATTATTATTAATATTACACAAATTCTCACCCAACTCTCATCTTACCTCAGGGCGGTTTTTTTTTTTATTCACCGCTTCTTTCTATCACTAATCTCACATAACGACAACCCGGAAGTTAAGCTGTGCATCTTGCTCGCGTATTATTTGCAGATCTACGTTCTGTGTAAACGCGTCACATAATACCTGTGCACTTCCGCACTAATTTGGTTTTCATATAAGCCATACACTGCGTTCCATCTCACATTGTATTGTACATAAACAGTACTCCTTATTCCAAGTTTTTTTTAAAATTCCCTTGAAAAAATTCCTTCCCATTAGGAGTGCAACGTCAGTAACGTAAACGTCACTTCCTTTGTGCGTTACCCTGGCAACATGCACATCTCAGTTACCTGTTGCTGATTTCGCATTGCTGAAATTAAATTTAAACGAACTGACACATGACGAAACGTAAACTAATTACATTAAAAATCTGATTTGATTAATTTACAATATGTTCCGTGTAATTCCTAAGATATTAATTATTATGCAGATAATGCTCAAAGCATTAATAATAATAGTGAATGGGTGCAACGACTAATGAGTAATTTTGCTTGTCAGGTGATGATCCATTGTTTCCGTACAGTTTATAGTTCACTTTTGAGCAGTTTTGCTTCCTAATGTTTGAAACCTTCTAACATAGTTAAACTCTAGATCAATCCCTGCTATCCATTATCACCAGAATATGGATTGAGTTGAGTCCCATGTTCCTCTCAAGGTTTCTTCCTATTGCCATCTCAGGGAGTTTTTTCTTGCCACCGTTCACTCAGAGTGGGCATGACTAGACTGGTAGCTGTGGTGGAAACCAGCATGTCTGTCATGAATTTACAGGTATTAAAAGCAATCTTGGTGACAGGACTAAACCTTAAAAAAAAAAGAAAAAGTTTTAAATCAACCATCTCAATTTCAAACTGCAGTATTGTTTCAAACCTATCAACACAAATACTTATCAACCTTATTCATTTTTTAATTTTATGACACTTGTGCTTGAACAGCCTACTTTACAGGTATCTAATTTAAAAAAAAAAAAAACTTTGTTCAGGATGTTACAGATCTTCCAGTGGAGAGAGGTAAAGGAGGATAGTTTGCTTGGTGTAATGCTCCTCATCCGGCTCCTCTCGAGGCTGGACATTGGGTCGTACAGATAAGGTAACCCCATAATGTGTAACCAAAAACCAAGATTTAAAATTGCAGATTTTTATAAATTGGTGCAAATGCAGTAAAAGTCCAAATACTGAAATACTCAAATTACCACATTTTTCAGGCCAGTGCTATGATCAATGTTTCTCCGGTTGCCCATTCAATTTGTTCACATTAGTGTTTGCTAATTTAAGTCTCTGTCTAGGTGGATTTGGGGATCTGAGGACCCAGGTTCAAGCCAGGCCTTCAATGGTTGCCACACCCCATACTACCCAGCCACTTCCTACAGTGCCGATCCCAAATGCGGTAAGAAAAATGGAGGGGTTGCATCATGAAGGGCATCTATTGTGAAACCTGTGCTGAGTTGTGTGCAGATGGTGTTGCAACCCCTTGACGGGATTAGCCTAAAGAAAGATACTATTTCCCACAAAACATAATAAAGACTTATAACCATGGTGATTTAATTTTATTTTCCCATATACTATCTTCCAGTGCCTTTTAAAGCATAATGCCTGGAAACAAATAGCAGGGTTAGTTGGTATCTTGGAAATGTACATACTGAAGCTAGTTCAATTTACTTAGTTTGTTTATCTGCTAGCAAAACTAGCCTAAAATTCCCACATACTGTGAATATAGGGTACAGATATTCGCAGACACAGATACATAGCTATGCATCAACGGCATAAAGACTGCAAATATCAACTTTCAACAATTACAAATATTAATTCCAGCTTGTGGAAGAATATATTAGTTATAAAAAGAGGATTCAATCTGTGTGGGATTGTAATGTATACTTGGTAATGTTAAAAAATGTCATGTACACTTTTAAGGAATCTTAGTCTGGAATGTCTTTTACATTTTACATGTATTAGGTTTTGCATAAGACCGTCATATATTTTTAGTATAGTAAATCATTACTAATATTAGAATTCTAGCATGGAAGTTCCTAACTAATGTGGTACAAGCTATGCCATCTGGCTCAGCTTGTTGCTGTATACTATGCGTTTCACACCTGGACATTACAATGTTATTTTATACTTGCAGCTGTCACTGAACTTGGATCTATTAAAAATTCATAGTCATTTCAACGTTGTGTCATGTCCTGTATGTCTTCCCCAAGATTTAAGAAAGTCAAACTTGTGTGAAATTTAACCAACAAAATCATCTTTCTTCACAATCATGTGATCATCTTTCTTAAAAAAGTAATTTATTTTAGTACTTGAGATTGCAGAAATGTTTCAGATCCTTTTTTTAACACATGATACAGTATATATTGTACCAGCCATTTCACAACTCAGTTAAAGCAGTCCCTAAAACCAGTGTTTCAGAAGTAGGAGCTGTGTGTGTGTGTGTGTGTGTGTGTGTCAATGACTAGTGGTTGTGCTGTCTGCTGAGTGTTTCTGCCAGTGTCCTGATCATCTCTGCCAATTCTTCTGTCTCATTGGACTTCTCCAAAAGCTCATAGCGCAAACTTGAGATGTCCTGCTTTATCTCCTTTAACTCCCCTGTAGAGAGAGAGAGAGACAAACTGTTATTACACATGCATCATATTTTATAAAAGATCTGTATAAACCTTTTTAAAAATATAATAAGCAAATCTGTATAATAATGTATTCAGAAATAATAATAGTAATAATAATAATAATAATAATATACTGTACCTTCATTAACCTCATCACTCTCTTTGTCCATTTGTGCTTTTATGATATATCTTTTAATTAATCGTTTCATGATCCTCTGTCAGGAAAAAAATGTGCATTCAATATTAAAGAATGATAGTGACAAAAGTAAAATGACTACATTTTAACAAACCTGGTGTATTTAAGCCTTTTAATGAACAGTTTTTCCCTAGCTCGAGAGCTTTCCATTACCATAACTGTGATTAAAATGGTTAATGAAGATGAATAAATGAATAAATAAATGTAAAACCTAAATAAGAGGTTAAGAATTTAACTTTTAACTGTAATAAAACTTATAGACTACAAGCTGAAAAATCCAATAAGTTATCTACAGTATACCACATGTCCTATAAAGGGTCATGGGGCCCTGGAGCCTAGAGTACAAGGTAGTATAGACCTTTTATGGTGTGCTAAGCCATTACCGGGCACTTGTACACACACACGCACACACACACACACACACACACACACACACACACACACACACACACACTATGGGCAATTAACTGCATGTATTTGGACTGTGGGAGGAAAAATAAACTCCACCCACACAGGACTGGAGACAAGACTCGAACCCCAACCCTGGACGTGCAAAGGCAACAGTGCTAACCATAAAGCCACTATGGTAAAAACTAATTCTTTTACTTATTTATTTATGTATTTTTTTGTATTAAATATGTCTTTATTATTTGTTTCCACTGTAAACAAGCCAGTCTAATTAGGGAACCTTTACTAACTTTTCATTTTTTATTTTCATTCAAAAAGGCTTAGAGTTTATATCATAGTGCTACATATAATGAAATAAGGGATTTAAAATATATCACTTGAGTGATTTTTATTGGATGTGAAAAGTCATGGTGTAATAATGTCAGTGTTTTACCCGATAACGACTTGATTGAGGTGATCCTGCATAATTAGATTCTTTTTGTTCACCCAGCTGAAACAATAAATAAAATCTTTTCATTATTTCTGATAAAAACTCTGCCATGTTTCAGATCTCAGGCTACAGAATATTTGATTGGGTCTAATTGTTTGCACTTAAGCTTTTAAGTACTGCACTTAAGACTGGCTTCCCACATCACAGAGCTAATTTCTGTACAGTGTTTACAGTGTAGTGTAATTACAATCAGACTTTCAATATACTCCGGTCTCTGTAAGTATACATATACATATATCGTAAATACGTAACCAAATTGTTTAGATAATAGTGTAAACCCTCTGTCACTATAACATCTGACTGCTACAATAACTGTGGTCAAAGTAAGAATCTGATCCTGATTTCATGCAAGTATATCTTACTGTAACGGATCATATTCTCTTTCATATTTCGATCATCATCTGCTCTTACTTCGTTGAGCTCGGTGTCCTCCTTCAGGCTGTCTTTTTGTCTGTGCAGAGGTGTTAGCAGGAGCTGCTTGATTTTCTGAGTCAGGCTGAGCACAGACTTAGGGCTTGGAACTAAGTTAAAAGGCACAGACAAAGTTCCACCTTCCTCAAAGTAGGAGAACCACAGTTTAGCCCGGGCAAACTTCCACTCCACATCTGCGTCATCCTGTCAAGAGATAAGAGAATCATAAAGGAAGTGTGGCCAACAACATTCTACCTTGATGTTAACACAATGAGAGTAATTGCAACCAGCAGAGCGATGTGAATAGGTTTAATGGAACAACTGGATCCATTTCTCTACATGGCATTCTAATGCTATATACGAGGGGTGTTCATGTCAAACCTGGACTTTTAACAGAACACAGTTATGACAGAAAAAACTATTTTTATATCTTCTTTATATTTATCCTAGTGTTTCAAGCTAGCTAGGTAAGGTAGAAAGTCTTCATGGTACCATCTGACGGCTTCATGTCTGAAACCCCGGCCTCCCAGGAACTCATTTAATGACCCAAATATGTGGTCAGGACTGTATAGGTGGTGCGTCAATAACTCATTCAGCCAAGTTTCTGTAAAGGGGCAAGTGGTGTTGGTAAGTGATTGTGTGTACAGTTCTAACAGACAGGTGCAACAGGTTATTAGTTGTTTTTCCAGGATCAGGCATTTCACTCGCTGAATGTGCATCAACATACTGTACTGTGCTTAAAGTCTTCTGTAAATGTCAATCAATTTTATGTCTTCATCCATAAAAGTATTCATCATAAGTCCCGGTTTGACTTGAACACCCCTCATACATGTTACAAATCTCTACAATGAATGAATGATCAAATTTATCCACATATTACATATTCACATATCCAACTATTACTCATGTTTACTCAAAGTTATTTAAAAATTGGACAAAATCTGTCATGAAAGTAATTGATGGCATACAACCAGGATATATATAATGCTTACAATAAACAGGATATTTAAATTCTGTGTGTGTGTGTGTGTGTGTGTGTGCGTGTGTGTGCGTTTCCAGATAACCTCAATTTCCTGAAACGAGCTGTTGATCATAGCGATGAGCATGTTGAGGAGGACGATAACCATGATAACATTGTAAACTCCATAAAGGACATAGCCAATATTTTCGATGAATTTATGTCCATTATTAATGACAACTGATTTGACCTCGGAAAGTCCAAAAATAGCCCAGAACAAGGTTTTAAAGCTTTCTTCAACTCTAGGAGGAGAAGGGGAAAAAAAAAGGATTCCATCAAAGAAAGAATTTTAGTCTATCTCTCTCAAATGCACACTGACAAAGCACATTGATAATTCAATCTGTAAGCTTATAAATGACTCAGGTTATTATTAACTTACATTGTAACCTTTATTAATTTGCATTTATTTGAATCATGATAAACATGCATATTCCTCAGAACAGCATGTACTGTAAATAAGTGAGAGATTTTGGTACATAATTGAAATTAATTACAAAATTACATAAATTGGATATAAACAAATCTTATCCAAGAGTCTATTAGTCATTTTTCATAAACTGTACAGTGTGCTATTGTTTATGATTATCCAGGGTATGACTAAATTTTCATGACCAGTTTGCATAAATTGTCAATTTATGCCAACTGCCAACACCCACATGCAGTATGTCCTTAAATGTTAGTGCCAAAGGCTTTTAATCCATGTGCCAATCTAAAACCAAGACATTTTCAAATGAATGTCTAAATTGTCTAATGTCTAACATTTAGCAAAGTATTTTTTTTCCGTAATTAACTGAACAGATTAAATCTCAGGAGGACCCGGCATTGTCATAATGTTATAGCTATAGTATAGAATCACGCACAAATTATAAATTATAATGTAGTAAGGTGATGCTGAATTGCTGGATTCCCTGCGTATACATGTGAGTCTGTATATGAATTTACAATGATTGTTGTATTTATAGTGGTTTCACCCTAACCACAAAGGCAGTTTATTTTTCATCAATGTAAAGCTTGTGTGTGTCCTTTTTCTTGCATTTGTTTCACTTCTCCATGTGCATTTTCTTCATTCAATTTTGTCTCTAAAAAATAATATAATGTAAAAAATATTGAATCTAATCAAATTGATTCATTATTTAAATTGATGATGCACTGAGATGGTTCTAATGGTCATTTGTAATGAGATTATTCTGAAGTCAAATACTGTATTATAACCGTGAATGTGTATGATCAGTCGAACTGTGAATGATTATAAGATTCTTGTTTAGTTGATAGACCTGACTGATTCTAATGGTTAACACTGCATGCCTGTGGTTACGTCTGCACTCACGTTGTGAAGGCATTGTTTTGCTTTGCTCCGAGGTAGTACGAGTAGAGGTTGAACATCCCAATCATAAAGGCTACGAACACCATAATGAAGATCACCATGAACTTAAAAATGTCTTTGACCGTTCTGCCCAGGGAGATCTGCAGGGGGCCGAAGCTTTCGTTGGCTGGCAGGATGTAGGCAATCCGCGAGAAGCTCAGCACTACAGCAATGGCATACAGACCCTCTGAGATCAGCTGGGGGTCTGATGGCACCCAATGGATTCGTGCTACATAAAAAAAAAATTATTACAAAAATTTTAAAGTCAAACACTATTTGTACAGAACTGTAAAATGTGAAAATTGCAAATAAGGAGCGACCTACAGTATGTTTAAAAGAAATAATGTTCCTCATAACATTTAGCTTTGTAATCTTTGAAATGACTAATTTTGGGAAGATGATGGACAAGAGAAATATTTTTTAATCAACAAAAATGCAGTGTTAACATTCTGATTTGAATCAAGTTCTTTATTTTCAATCCGGAAAATTATTCATGTAAAAATAATTTAACATAATTAAATGAATGTATAGAAAAGGTTCAGCACTGCCATATATTTCTAGTAGTGCTCCATAAAAACCCTTGCTTAGAGGAGTATTAATTAATAGATTAATTTCTATTTTATTGCACTGCACCTTTCCCAAAAATAGACTTGGTTTAAAAATGATCAAAAATGAACTACAATATACACCATTCAGCTATACAGTACCATTAAAACCATTACCATTAAACCACCTAGGTTTAAGGTTCTCCTTGTTACACCAAAAGTTTAGGGCACTACTCTACAAGTTGTAAGGTGGGACTTTCATGAATCAGACTTGCTTGTCCAGCACATTAGTGATGGGAAGTTTGAATCATTTTAGTGACTCGGTTCTTTGAACCTCATTCATCTACATGAACAAATCATTTTTTGAGTCATTTAGTTAATTTCGTTCTTTTAATCAGAAACAAAATAAAATGTTACATTTTTAATAAACAGACCCCCAACACGTCTACATACACAAATTTTGGCTATAGTTCCAGTAATGAAAATATTACAATGCAGCTGAGCACATATTAAGATAAACAGAATGAGCAGCTCACCTCTCATATCTCTTAGTCAGAGTCAACTCTTCCAAGTGTTTAATTCCTTAAATATGATTTTTTTTATTCTTTTGTCAGTATAGGAATTGTTTTCATTTTTGATTTTTTTACATTATTGTTACTGTTACATGTATACACTGTATCACTGGTGTAAAGAGTGGGATATTAACTACCAATGTGTGTGTTAAAGGTCATACCCATTCTGCCACACTGTGCTACTGTGCACAGTTTTATACCCTGTGTTGTGTTCTTTTCCTTCGTAAAACAACATTAAAAAAGTATATAGATATGGCCTTTGAACCTACACTCCATTTCCTGGTTGTACTGCATTTCATTGTGAACTGTAGACATGCACGGCTGTTCTGATGCCGTGATCTGGAATGACCTCTTCATGACTGACATGTTTAGAAAGTGTGTTTATGTTGCCATGGCTACGCTTTGTTATACTATCAAACTCTGCCCAGAGAGATGCTTTGAAGGAAGCAGAAGTAAAATGTCGTCTTTGCCCTTGTTCTTGGCATTTGAAAAACATGTCAAAGAGTGATTGAACAATCACTCAGTGGCATATTGTGATTAACGAGGATTTGGTGCGGTCTATTCTTCAAAAGTTGGTTAAAAATGTCAGCGCACTTTTGAACTTCCTTGAAATAAAAAGCAGGGTGTGTGATGCATTGTATTGCCGACTATATTATATTATAATATCATCTCCTTTTCTTTCGTCTGTCTTTCATTGTTGTGAGTCAGTTTGATGTATACCCTTCAGCAATATCACATGAATCTATAATCGGAGTGGAGTGGTAATGTAACATTTAAGCAGAATGAATCAAGTGACTTTTCCAGTTTTACATACTTTATTCAGTAATAGGACCAAGACTCACATTGCAAACATGACTTGTTAAGACAGGGCATTCTGTACCACAAGAACTACTTCCTCTTGTTGTTTTTTTTAAGTCTACAAATTTAAATAAATGTGACTTCATGTCAGCTTGGATGAATTCTAGCTAGAAGCCAGAAAAATAGTTTGTCACGTCAACATACTGAAAAAATATTTTACCAAAATATTTTATTACTTTTTTTTATAACTTAATAATAAATAACTTAATATAAAAGATATATAAAGAGATATATATCATTTGATATTTAAAAGATTTATATCAAATGATGATAATTAATAATAATTAATAATTGAAAATAAGAGAGTAATGCTACTGTAGGTTAAGAACTTGTATTTAAACTTGAACTTACAGTATATGGTCGCTTTGCTACTGTACAGGGTATGCTTAGTAAAGTGTGCATAAAAGCGACATGACTCTTGTACACATAATAAACTCTAGGATCGTACCTGGATAATCAGGGAAGATTCCATTGCTGATTGCAATATTAAATACGGAAATAGAATTTGATGATCCCTTTCAACTGTTTACGTGGTGCAGGTCATATACAGTATATACAGTACTGTACGTATATGTGTGTGTTTCCCTGGATATAAGATGTACATTGAGCCTGCATATTATGCATTATTAATTATATATATTTTACCAAAATGTTTTATTACTTTTGTTTTATTAATATTGCTTAAACTATCTTCCTACAAAGATCAAATGTACTATTGGTGTGATGTACTAAAATGAGTGATAGAATATGAGTAAAGTTACATTTTACATGACTCAAAGTTAACATTTAAGAAAGACCTCTAGCACAGTACAGTACGATGATGAGAGTAAAACATCTGAATGGTCCAAACGTTTTAAGGAATGCCGTGAATGATGATCTCGCTGAGGTGACTCGGAGCCCACGGCACTCGTTCCCATGAACAGTCAGCGAGTGGAACATCTGATCCTTGAAAACTCATGAATAACTTGTTCCCAGTTTGTGGAAAAGGCAATCACAAACATTCACAAACACAGAAACTTATCTGAGAATTATTTCCACATTCCCTGTACCGTCCTGACACACCGCTCCGAGCCATTTTTACATATTTGGGCCATTAAAAGAGTTCCTGGGAGGCCAGCATTTCAGAAGTGAAGTCCGATCAGAAAACTTTTCTGCCTTAATGGTATCCAGTCACTAGTGAAATGCTGGGATGAGTGCATTAGAGTAGGAGGGGATTATAAAGAAAAATCAAGGGAGCTTTTACTTTCATAACTGTGTTCTGTACAATCATAAGTCCCGGTTTGTCTCGAACACCGATGATAGAAAAGTGTACATTTTATATGGTATGTAAAAGTTTGAGATAAATGACCACTTGTGACATAAATTAGAGACAGTTAAGAGAATGTTTTTCATTTTGCAGCTACACATACAGTACACATGTACTGGTACACTACTCACAATGGCCCCATTTGCTTTTACTGAAAACCTGATAAATACTCTATGTATTGCCTTCTTGCAATAAAAAAAAAAGCATGCATGCATTCGCGCACACACACCCTCCCACACCCACACACACAAAGATTTTCTTACACTTGAAAAAACTACGGTTTGAAAAGAATTTTCGCTCTCACACTCTCCGAGGCAGTTATAAGGGTGAGGCATGGGTGACTAAGTCCTAGCTGAGTATTTATTCCAAACATTAACTAATGATTTTTGTTGAAATGAAGGAGCTAAAAACTTTGCTCAAACTTTTTCATGAAGTAATAAGATTCTGCAAATTCATTTCTCTCAAATAAATATTAAAAGATTATTAGTTATTAGTTTAACATAAATTATCTGCAAATAAAATAAAACTAAATTAGTAAACATATCTAGACGTGAGCTTAATGGTCATACATTTGCTATGTAATAAATTCATAATTTAAAACTTTTCCTTTATTCATATCTTTTCCATGTTTTTTTTTCTGATTCAGAACTTCTGCTGCAGCTATAACTTTTCTGTGTGTCTTCATGCCGAATTGCTGCTACATAGATCCTTCATGTCTGAGCGAGGAAGTGGTTGACCATAATGGTCATGATTGATGAGTCGATCTTATGTTCAACATCCTTTAGCCAGCATTTAATCTGCTTTCCTTTCCAGCTCCCACTCTCTTCTGACCTTGTGGGAATATTAACGGACACTCATTAGCTCATCGAAAGGCGTGTGAGAAATTAGAACTCTGTGTCTAAACGGAAACAGATGTCAGAATAGAGGAGATGAATGCTTGGACCTGTAACTGAAATGTATTTACCTAGTGCATCCCACCAGTCTGAAAGTTCAGCTTGAGCCACCAGGACGGCTCATGTGCACACGGGAGACACGGTGTGTGTGTGCGGGTGTATGTAAAGGCCACCAGAGCTGAGGCGGAAGCAGGTCAGCGGAAAATCGCTCCCCGTTCCCTCCTACTGTTGCTCCGGGGCAGGCGCTTGTGTCCATAACACAGCTGTGTTTTGATGAGTAGTGGGCTGGAGGGTGAGTTAAAGACCAAAGGGTCACAATATGGCATCACAAAATTGCGTGTATGATTTCAGTCCTTTGTTTTTCACACAGCCGTCGCCATGGGGACAACTCCTGCCGACCAAGCCTGTTTGAGGAATGGCAGATGGAGGAGGTTTCTATTGCAACATGGATGTAAACAGAGGGAGATTTTTATAAGCTCAGGGATTTATTTGCGACATATTCCTCCAAAATTAAATGACATACTAGCCTATATACACTGTATGTGTGTGTGCATTTGTGTGTATGTGTTGTCTTTTTCAAGACATAGCCCGGGTCAGGCAATAAATTATGAAGTTCCTGTATTGTTGACATCGCCATTGTTTCTAGGGTCAATTCTCTCTATTGTTCCATTTCACATGCTACTTTAAAGGGTGGTCCCTGTCCTCTCTTACACTCCTACTCGTTTAAGAGAATCTCATTTAACATGGGGATTGGCAATGACATCATCGCATTTGAAGAATATGAAAGGGAGACTGACAGCAAAATGATTGGATGTTTTCACACATTACATCAGTCCCAGTTAACAGCCAACACCCTTTTGTATAATCCAGCGCTATACTCATTTTATACAGTAATTTTGCTAATTCTTAACCCTATGCCAGTCTCTAAACTTAATAATAATAATTAATAAATAAAAATAAGATGTTAGGTTTGGAACTGTATTTAAACTTGAACTTACAGTATATGGTCACTTTGCTATTTGCTTAGTAAAGTGTGCATAAAAACACCATGATTGCCTATACTTGACATTTTATCAGTTTCTCTTGTACACATAATAACACAGAAACTTATCTGTGTTATTAACTTATCCATACCTGGATAATCAGGGAAGATTTCATTGCCAATTGCAATATTGCCAATGTCAACTGTTAACATGTTGCAGGTTATATCTACACCGTGTTCCAAATTATTACGCAAATGATATCTTTCTCTGATTTTCATAATTAGTCAATGCAAATGACAGTCAGTATAATTTTCAAGTCATCAACCATTAGGGTATAATTCAAATTTTATTGAACAAACCTCCTAATGATAATATTTATTTAAAAAAAAAAACTAAAAACGCACTGTTCCAAATTATTATGCACAACAGAGTTAAAACATTTTATAGGTTGTAAAGAACTGAAAATAGGCTTTTGTTGAATTTGCAGCATTATGAGGTCATATTTAC
>JAOVVB010000033.1:4769202-4792311 GCA_028570985.1 Heterobranchus longifilis
GAAAAAATAAATAATAAATAAATCATGAATTATAATCTACAGTGCATCTCCAAAGTAGATCTGTGCTTTGATACAATCCTGTCTCGGGGGTCTACAAACAATTCCTTGGACTTCATGGCTTTGTTTGTGCTCTGACATGCACTGTTAACTGTGGGACCTTATATAGACAGGTGTGTTTCTTTTCAAATAATGTCCAATCAACTGAATTTACCACAGGTGGACTTCAATCAAGTTGTAGAAACATCTCAAGGATGATCAGTGGAAATAGGAAGCACCTGAGCTCAGTTTTGAGTGTCATGGCAAAGGCTGTGAATACTTATTTACATGTGATTTTTTTTTAAATAATTTGCAAAGATTAAAAAAAAAAAGTTTTTATGTTGTCATTATGGGGTATTGTTTGTAAAATTTTGAGAAAAATAATGAATTTAATTCATTTTGAAATAAGGCTGTAACATAGCAAAATGTGGAAAAAGTCAAGCACTTTGAATACTTTCCAGATGCACTGCATATATAATCTATATAATTATATTCTTGCTAAATCATAAATTAACTGTAATTAGACATATTGGAAAGCTGTGTTAAATTTCACTTGCCACACCCAGGCATAATTACTGCCAGACCTGTTGAATCAAGAAATCACTTGAATAGTACCTGTCTGACAAAGTAAAGTACGCTATCATGTCACAATCCAAAGAAACAGATGAGAAACAAAGTAAGTGGCATGTATTCGTCTGGAAAAGTTACAAGGCCATTTCTAAACCACAGTGAGAGCCATCATCCACAAACAGTGGAATAGTGGTGAACCTTTCAAGGAGAGGTTAGCCTACCAAAATTACTCCAAGAGCACAACGAGGAACTCTTAAAGAACCCAAAACAACATCTAAACATCTAACTGCATGCCTCACTTGCCTCAGTGTTCATGATTCCACAGAAAGGTACTGGGCAAATATGGCATCCATGGGAGAGTCCAAGGCGAAAGCCACTGCTGACCAAAAAGAACACAAAGGCTCTTCTAACATTTGCCAAAAAAAAACATCTTGATTATCCCCAAGACTTTTGGACTGATGAGACCAAAGTTTAAAATTTTGGAATATGTGTGTCCTGCCACATCTAGTGTAAAGCTAACACAGCGTTTCATAAAAAAAGAACATCATGCCAACAGTCAAACATGGTGGTGGTAGTGTGATGGTCTGGGGCTGCTTTACAATTTCTGGACCTGGACGCATTGCCATAATTGATAGAAACATGAATTCTGTGCTTCCAGCCATTTGTTCATGACCTCAAACACAAACACACTTGGGTTATGCAGCACCACAATGATCTCAAACACACCAGAAAGTCCACCTCTGAATGGCAAAAAAAAAAAAAAAAAAAGAAGGTTTTGGAGTGGTCTAGTCAAAGCCCAGACTGAAATCTGATTGAGATCCATAAACAGGCTGTTCATACTTGAATACCCTCCAATGTAGCTGAATTAAAACAGTTCTCCATAGAGCAGTGGGCCAAAATTCCTTCACAGCCATGTGAAAGATTTATTGTCAGTTATCGCAAACACTTGATTGCAGTTTTTGCTGCCAAGGGTGCCACAACCAGGTATTGGGTTTTCGGGAGAATTACTTTTTCACATAGGGACAGGTAGGTTTGAACCATATCTTTTACTTAATAAATGGAATTAATTTACAAACTGCATTTTGTATTTACTCAGATTATCTTTCTGCAATATTAAAATGTATTTGATTATCTGATTCATTTAAGTGTGACAAATACGCCAAAAAAAAAAGAGGCAACTACTTTTTCACAGCATTGTATCCTCTGCACTTTACAAAGCCACAGTAGTCCTATTGTATCGGTGCAGCTAAAATGTTTGCCTTAACAATTAAAATAACTTATTTACATGTTTGTGCATTATATCATTTATGATATTGACATTTGCAAAACATTATTGTATTTAACTGAGTAGGACTTTAAGCTTATTTTAACTTAATTTTAGATTGCAAAAAAAAAAAATCATATCCTAGTAAGTAAAAAACAGAAAATATTGAATTTTAAAGCTATTTCTAGACACATTTTAATAGGTTTGTAAACATTACATTTTAAGCATTTATTCATTGAAACGCTTAGCATTTTATGTTTACAAACTTAGTAAAATTTGTCCAAAAATGATCTTCCAATAGAACAAGAAATTTATGCTTTTATGCTTAGGTTAAATAATAATATATTTAGTTTGATGTAATCTTATATTAAGAAATTGCTTATTTATGTCACTAGATTCAAGATATTTTCACTTGCTCTCACTTTTTGCAGTGTACATATTTTCTGCCTGTTTTTTTATTTGGCAACGACATGACTTGTTCATAATTTATTTTCCTTTGTTTTTTTTTCTCTATACACCCAGTCTTCCTATAAAATAAATAAAAAGCACCAGTGCCTAACTACTCTGTGAATTAAACACAAATACCCTCATTCTACAACACACAAAGGCTTGTGCACACGCACAACCGACAGGCAGACACATATGCCTTCTCTCGTCTAATTACAGTTGATGGCATTGTTTCCATTCCTTTCTTATCCTGGGTCATGCCATGCTCCTCTCACTCACAGATAACTCGGCTCAGAATGTGACACACGACCAGGGTCAGCCTGTCAGCCTGGATACTAGTCTGATAGAGACACATACACACACACACGCACACACACACCATCCTGGCCACAGAGTCTGATCACACAATACTACCATCTTCATACAACCAGCCGCAGCTGCCACAGGGCTGAATTTCCATTAGCTTGCAAGGCCGACTTGGGCATTGTTCAACAGCATTTAGTTTCTGTCTGACCAAAAAATAACGACTGTGAAAATAATAAAATCCAAAATATATAAATATATTTCCCCATGCGCAAATCTTCTGTCTCAAAAATATACCCTCCAAGGACAGTCATGGTTTCACACTTAACACTGCAGTCCAGTATACGCTCGGTGTCCAAACCTCTGCCACGTGGACTGAGGGTAAAACTATTAGGCGTATTTCTGTGTTTAATCAAATGGCCAGTTCAGCAGGGCATTGTGGACATGTGTTGAAAAAAGAGAGACTAAAATCTTATTTTAAAAATACCCTCATAAGCTTTTGGACTTAAAATATTGCCTTGCAATGGCTAATTTCTTCATTTCCACACAACAAAAATGGTATAGGCTCCAGGCCCCAGCGACCCTGTATACATGATAAAGCGGTATAGACGATGATGACTGAGTGAAAAAGTTGCTCGCTGTTCAATTCTAAAGAGGATTTTTGTTTTCCAAGTGCATTTCAGGCAGCATGGTGGTGTAGTGCTTAGCACTGTTGCCTCCAGAATCCAGGTTTGATTCCCGCCTTGGGTCTGTGTGCATGGAGTTTGCAAGTTCTCCCCGTGCTTGGTGGGTTTCCTCCGAGTACTCTGGTTTACTCTCATGGTCCAGAGACATGCAGATTAGGCTAATTGGCGTTCCCAAATTACATGCACTCGTAGTGTGAATTTAGTGTGAATGTTGACCGGAGGCCCTACCCTGGTCGTAAAAATGGGAATAAATACAAGGGTCACCACTGGCCCCCATGGTCCCTGGTTGGACTACAGAGATTCCTAGATGGATGAAGAGATAAGTGCATTTTAGCTCGCACAAAAAAGCTACTCAAAGAAATCGCTTCTTTAAAAGCTTCATTCATCATAGGGAATTTTCTTCAGGATGCATGTATAGACTACTGATGAAGTTTGAAATATTGGGGTACGTATCCTTATAGATTTGGATCATAGCCTTAGAGGAGTTAAAAGCTCCTTGGTGTAATTAGTGCTTGTCCTCTACTGTTTCAGTTTGAGTTTTATAAGCTCTGGTTGAGATCTGGTGGAGCAGAAAAGACATCATGATAAAGATTGACACTTAAAGTAGTCGAAGTCCCATTACCCTCTGTCAGAGAGATACGGAGACAGCTAATCTCCTACAGTATAATGAAAATGGGGTCATGGATATATTGCAATGACCTGTTCTCTCATCACTTCTGCTCAAAGTTGATTTAGTTCTAACTACACGATCTGCCAGCTTCTAGTCAGATAAGATTTGTAAGGGCAAAATTATAAAAGGCACTGCTAATCACTGATCTGGGAGCAGTTTAACATGCTCACTTTTTTTGAGTTTCTTTATGTACTACCCGAGGCTGATCCTGGAGTAAAAATCAGGCTAGAGCACAGAAGTATGTCTCTGTGTTCAGATAAGGTGAAAGGAGTGGGGGTGTTTCTGATAAGTCTGGTGTTGTTACATGATACTCATCTTAAGTCAGTGTTAGTTAGAGCCCTTGTACAGAAGTGGAAAGATTAAGGCAACTGAAAGGCATGTCTTTTGACCCGTCCCTCATTTAGCGTTAAGGTTTAAAGTGTCACATGTTGGAAGTCAAAGCAGGTTTTCTATGAAACTAAATTAGACGTTCCTTTGAGTAAAAACTAAATCTAATTTACAAAAATAAAGCATACTATATATCCCACATGCCTCTGGGGCTGATATGAATCTGTCTGTCTGGTGTTCCCTTGTGCCGGATGGGTATCAGACTCACTGTGCTTACTTCAAGACTGTGTGTGTGTGTGTGTGGGTGTGTGGGTGTGCCAACTTCAGATCTGATAATCCTCTACATTCTTACACTGCGGGTGCAAAAGTTTAAATGCATACTAAAGCTTTATCAAAAAGATTTGTTTGGTCTTACATTTCTAATCTCTCAGGGAAAAAAAACTTTACAAAAATGGTACAATTGTCACTGGGTTACATGTTTACATTTTGTACCTTCAACACATATCTTTCACCTGGCAACTTGGACAACATAGTAGACCTTTATTAAAAAAAATTAAGATCCACCTTTATAATTTAAAAATATATACCATAGATACAAAATGTCTACGCTTGAGTTAGTGGTTAGGATTTGCTGCTTTCACACCGTGGCCAGAGTTTTATTTCTGGTTATAGCATGGTGGTTTTTATAGTTTAAAATTTAAGGCTCTGGGATATTGATCAAAACCCCAAACCTGACCAGAGGGTCAAGACCAAGCATTGGTGAGCTGATACTCTTGGGTCTGTAACTCTGTCTGCTACAGGAATACTGTTCATGGCTGACTCTGCACTTTCTAACAAGCTAAGATGTGCAAGAAAAAAATTGTATTAATTCATCTAGGAATCTCTGTAGTCCAACTAGGATTAGGCCCGTGGAGGCCAATGGTGATTACCATTGTATTGTATTTATTCCCATTTTACGACCGTGGTAGGATCTCCATTCAACATTCACACACTACAGGCAATTGGGGAACGTTAACCTAATTTGCATGTCTTTGGACTGTGGGAGGAAACCAGAGTATCCAGAAGAAACGCACAAAGCAACATGCAAACTCCATGCAAACTCCATGCATAATAATTGATAATCTCAGGGTAAACTCTTCACTGGGACAAAAAAACACAAATGTAGTTACAAGTTACAGAAAAAGCTGAAGCAGTGAGGATGAGAATGTGCTGTTCATCACACAACCACTAGATGGGAACAATAGCCTTTCATTTCTAACAATCTCCTTTTCAACACTTTTTGTTTCTCACTCACTCACTCATCATCTACAGTATATATCACTTTATTCTGTATACAGGGTCACAGGGGGCCTGGAGGGGAGGCGGGGTACACCCTGATGGGGTGCCAATACATCGCAGGGCACACACACACACACACACACACACACACACACACACACTATGGGCAATTTGTTAATGCAGATTAGCCTAATGTGCTTGTCTTTGAATTGTGGGAGGAAACCAAGCACAGGGAGAACATGCAAACTCGAACCTGGAATTTTTTTAGTTGTCTTGTTCCTAATGCTGAAATGCTGAAATGCACTTTTCTCTCCATCCATCTAGGAACCTCTGTAGTCCAACTAGAGACTGTGGAGGCCAGTAGTGATTATTGTACTTATTCCCATTTTTTCAACCACCGTAGGACCTCTGGCCAACATTCACACTTACATAGTGTGCACCACACACTATGGTTGTGTGTAATTTGGGAACGCCAATTAGCCCAATCAGCATGTCAATGGACTGTGGGAGGAAACCGGAGTACCTGGAGAAAACCCACCAAGCACGGGGAGAAACATGCAAACTCCATACACACAGACCCGAGACGGGAATCGGACCCTCGACCCTGGTGGTGTTAACCATTAAGCCATTTTGATCGTGTAAATCTGAATGAAATTTATTGTTATTTATTTCTATTTCGTATCATCATCATCATCATCATCATCTCCACTTCTTAAGGTCTGCTCCTTTTAAAAACCCAAACTTTTAAACAAGTTCTGACTTTTACACATGCAAAAAGTTTATCTTTTTTCTTTTTTAAGTTTGAAAAGAAAGGAGAGACAAATGCAAACAGTGTGATCCAACATGGCAACATGTTTATCCAGTACGAGCAACAGTTGTTGTTTTTTTGTTTTTTTTCTGGGTGTAATCAGGAGTAAATAGCAAAGCAGCCTGGGCAGATCTTTCATTATTGAGATATTGACCCAGAAGTTGCATTTATAGTAAAGTAAATCAGAAGATGGTTTGTCTCTCAGGAAACAGAGACTGTATTGAGTGTTAGTTAGATCGGGGTTTATGTGTATGTGTGTGAGAGAGAGAGAGAGAGAGAGAGAGCGCGAGCGGGCTCGCGCGCACAGCTTGAGGTGGAGGCCCCGCCCACATTACTGACGCCCCGCCTACCGGTCGCGCTTTAGAGCAGCGCGGAGGGAAAAGAAAGTTCAGTGTTCTCGGGAGTCCGACGCGGAGCTGCGCACCGATCCGCTTAAACACGCAGAATGCGCCGAGGAACTGCGAGTGAAAACGCGGACCCGACTTGTCTTTCTGTCCTCCAGCCGCTCTCTCTCTCTCTCTCTCTCTCGCATCAATCTCGCAGGACCTAGTGACAGATCGGACAGATGTCTTACTCAACATCTGGAATATTAATTAATTAATCTAAAAAAAAAAAAACCAACAACAACATTTTTATCTCCTACCTGCCTATGTGAGGATTTTTTTTTTTTCATTCAGAAAATCTCCACCATGGAAGCTTCAGCATTAAAGCTTGTCATTTCTCTCTGTTGCCAGCTCATGGTCACAGCCTACACTCTGGAGATAAGTGCTTATGACTTCGAGAGAGGCAGACCAGCTAAATGTGAGCCGATCGTCATTCCGATGTGCCAGGGCATCGGATACAACATGACCCGGATGCCCAACTTCATGGACCACGACAATCAAAAGGAGGCAGAGATTAAGCTGAATGAATTCGCCCCGCTCGTGGAGTACGGCTGTGACGCCAACTTGCGTTTCTTCCTCTGCTCTCTCTTCGCACCCATGTGCGCGGACGAGGTTTCGACGTCCATCCCCGCCTGTAAACCCATGTGCGAACAGGCGCGTCAGAAGTGCTCTCCGATTATGGAGAAGTTTAATTATCCCTGGCCGGATTCTTTGAACTGCTCTAAACTGCCTATCAGGAACGACCCGAACGCGTTGTGCATGGAAGCGCCGGAGAACGACACCAAACCAGAGCCTAAGAAAGGAGAAGGGATGCTTCCGGTGCCTCCACGACCCAAACAACCCGGGCCGGGAAGCGGGCGTCCAGGGGGCCCCGTGGGGGTCTGCGAGAACCCAGAGAAATTTCAGTATGTGGAGAAGAGTGAGTCTTGTGCGCCGCGTTGCTCCTCAGCCGTAGATGTGTTCTGGTCCAGACAGGACAAAGATTTCGCTTTTATCTGGATGGCTGTGTGGTCCACTTTGTGTTTCGTTTCTACATCTTTCACAGTCCTCACCTTCCTCCTGGACCCTCATCGCTTTCAATATCCTGAGAGGCCGATCATCTTCCTCTCCATGTGCTATAATGTTTACTCTGTAGCCTTCATCATCCGCTCAGTCGCTGGAGCAGAGAACATTGCCTGTGACCGTGAGAACGGGGAACTTTATATTATCCAAGAGGGGCTCGAGAGCACTGGCTGCACCATAGTCTTCCTCATTTTGTACTATTTCGGCATGGCTAGTTCAATCTGGTGGGTCATTCTTACCCTCACTTGGTTCCTGGCTGCAGGGAAAAAATGGGGCCATGAAGCCATCGAGTCTCACAGCAGCTACTTTCATATGGCCGCCTGGGGCATACCTGCATTAAAGACTATAGTCATCCTCACGATGAGGAGGGTGGCTGGTGACGAGTTGACGGGGCTGTGCTATGTGGGCAGCATGGATGTAGGGGCGCTAACGGGCTTCGTCCTGGTGCCACTTTCCTGCTACCTCGTCATCGGAACGTCGTTTATCCTCACTGGCTTCGTTGCACTTTTCCACATACGGAAGGTGATGAAAACCGAAGGCACCAACACGGAGAAGCTGGAAAAGCTAATGGTCAAGATTGGCATCTACTCCATCCTTTACACCGTTCCTGCGACGTGCGTCATCATCTGCTACTTCTACGAACGCCTCAATATGGACTACTGGAAATTCAGAGGTCTGGAAAGCAAGTGCACAACCTTTCCAGGCAGAAGGAACGAGGACTGCAGTCTGGAAACGTCCGTGCCCACGGTGGCTGTGTTCATGCTGAAGATCTTCATGTCGCTGGTGGTAGGCATCACCAGTGGTGTATGGGTGTGGAGCTCCAAGACATTGCAGACCTGGCAGGGGCTGTGTAGCCGGAAACTGGCAGACAGGACTAACAGGAAGCCCTGCAGTGGAGGGAGCTGCAGTAGCAGCCACTGCCATTACAAAGCCCCAGCCGTGGTACTGCACATGTCCAAGACTGACCCCTACTCGGACTGCCCTACGCATGTATGAGAAGAACTCGAGCGTCTGTTTGTGCGTATGGAAATGGAGCTGAAACGGAGAGAGTGACCTCATCTGTAATGTGCTCTATGGACTTTTACTTCTCCTCTCTGCGTGTATGACAGTGTTTGAGACCAGGCTTAAAGACAATTTGTCCATGCTCAGCAAAGTAAGTGAAAGTTGTGAAAATGGACACTCAGAAAGCTAAAGGTTGCAGCTTTTCACTAAAGAATGGACTGAAATCAGTGTTTTATTATTAAAGGGAATATGTTTATTATTGCTTTCTGTAGCAGTGCAAAAAAATCTAACCTCAATTATGCAGTTCTTTATCTGGTGCACACAAAGAAACAGGCGTGCATCGAGGTATAAGACATGTTCTTGTCCACATTTAGCTCAATCCATGGCATTTATGTGTTCTGAAAGTTTTTATTTATTGTGTATATATTTAATTTAGTTTGGTCTTGGTCTTATCAAGGAATGGCCCGTATCTCTTTGTAAGTTTGCAAGTTGTATTAATGGGCCAAATTAAGAAAAAGTGCCTTTTTTTGGGGGAAAAATTATATTAAATTATATTTTGTATATCTGTCTCGAATACATTATTTAAAATCTAGATATATTATCTTATCTTATCATGTGCATGGACTCTATCAGTGTTTGCAGACCGGCAGTATTAGATCCTCCCCCTCTGTTCAGAAATGGTTTGTTCTGGGATTGATGGTCAGATAAACACACTGCAGTTTAGTTTGTTTCCATCTGCAAGACTCGTTTTTTTTCTAATATAGAGAATTCCAATTTTTTCCCAGAATTAGAAAATCATAGAATATACTGATAAGCAATGTATTTATTCGCAAACCTTTTCCTCTTAAAAATGGCATGTTAAGGCTTAGAATAAAAAAAAAAACGCCCCTTAGCAGGGTAGATGTTTTAATCCTGTTGTTGCTGTACATAAATTGTGCTGCTATTTCACTCTAATCTGTGAATATAGTGTGCTGGACTGTTGCGTTTGCATTCAGGGTAGTAGAAGCACAGGAGAAAAAGCCTCTGATTCTTGTCTCAGACTTGCCACATGGAATAATATGACTCGGAGAAGTTGGGTCAAAGCAATGCAAATATTTAGATGAAGTAGCTGGTTTGCATGTGAAAAAGTGGGCTCTGGTTCAAATGCAAATGAAACCTTGAGAGACTCTTTCAGGGGCCCTAAATTGAGGGGGGCTCCCTCTGAACTGCCCATTCAGACAGGGGCACTCTGGGACGCGAGGTTTTCGCCAAAGCACATCAAGTTTTGTTAGTAAGTGTGTAAAACAAGGCTGATCTTAGAGATTAGGATTAAGAAATGTTCAATGTGTCTGATTAACATGCTGACAATAACGCACATGTTCACTGTGTGTGCATGTGTAATGTGACAGGATGTTAATATGGAATATTTGATCTCCATGTTACGCATTCTATTATATTTTTCATCACAAAAAAGAAAATTAATGAAGATAGAGAAAGGTGAAAACAGCGACATTGGATTCGTCATGTCAGCATTCATATGTGAGGGAAAAGACTCAGAAATGGTTGTATTTATCCACTTATCTGAAAAAAAAAAAATGACATGTTTAAAATTGAGCCACATCTGGTCTTCATGTGAGGTGTAAAATATAAGATCGATCCGTTCAGTGCTAAAATTAATATTTCGGTTTTCTCATGAAAACATAATTGAAGTTGATCACATGACATGAATAATTCCTTCAGATAAATTAACTGTGAATTAAAAAGAAATACCTAACTCAAACTGTTAGAGAAATGTCACCAAAAATATAATGCATTTAGATGGTTTTTTTAACAGTACAATCATAGACAGGACTAAAATATTGTACTAATTTGATGATAATCATACACCTGGCCTCCTTCGTCCCTGTAAGCAATGCGTTTTCAGTCCTTTGATGTGAGCCAGTCATGCAAATGAGATCATTTTCCCTGCTGCTTGATCCGGAGCCTGGTGTCTTCCAAATGTATTTCTTACTGTTTGCCTCTCCAGCTGCACTTGAAGCATCTACTGCCTTTGAAGACGCACCTGAAGACTTAATCCATTCAGATATTTTTAGCTCTGATTCAGTGGATGCTGGTGTGCGAGTAGCTGTAACACTAAGCGTCCGGGCTCACGCACACTTTATCACCGTGGTGCGTGGGTGCGAACTTCTAAATCTTTTGATAAATAAGTAACAAGGCACATACTGAGCAAGTACACAGGTTTTAATTTGTTGAGTATTGCATACAGTACACCTCACAGTACGTAACCTTCGCAGAGTCTTACTTCCTTCTCTTTTTTTCACCAAATGGTCCTACATAGTAACTGTTCCTTTTGTCCGAGTCATCCATTCAAGATACCTATTTAACAAGTGTTTTTTCTGACACTTTTGTGCAGAAGCCCAGGTTCCTGGAAAAGCAGTTGAACACAATGACTCGTCACGTTAGCATCCTGTGCTACACGTCTGGATCACTCACATGGTCCAGTGCTAGCCGGTCGCTTTCCCTAGCCTCGGCCGATTGTTTGTTTTTGGACCAAGGTCTTTCCACTTTAAAAGACAGATAAGTTGGCAGCATTGGGGATTAACAATTATTAACACGATTTTTTTGCTTCTTTTCTGAAGCGTAGCTTACAGACCAATAATATTGGAAAGGATTTTGAAAAAGTTGATAGGCAATTAAATGTTGTATTTGTACACGCCGTTTTAATTAAACAAGACTTTTACTTTTTGAATTTGACCCAAGGTGAGCGATTTAAGTCATTTATTTAGCTCGGTTTTTAATGAAAATGGGTTACAATAGCAGTCGGTTCCCCGGAGGCAACCTTAGCGAGCAGAGCTTTCTTTTCATGAGCCGTAGTGTTCAAAGGAGTGCTGACATAGTAAAGTCGGCGGTGCTATTTTATGGCGGTGTGCGTTGGTGTTTTTCAGCTCGGGTTGCCTCTCCAGAGTGGGGTCCACTAACATTCACAATGCCAGCAAACTGCAGCTGGTGAGAGAGAAAGCACATGCGAGTGAGAGTGTCACAACATGGAACTAATGTGACCCTGCCCACAGACACGAGGTCAAAGCTAGCAAACATTCATGAACACACACACACACACACACACACACACACACAGACATGCATACACATACTTGCTCACTTATTTAATATTTTCTGTTGCAGAGCCATTAATTATAGATTTAAACACTTTCCCTGATAGTTCACCTTTATCTTATATTACAACCTACAGTAATAAATCAATGTTTTAAAATGAATTTCTCCATAGTGGCTGCAGGATACATGTGCTGACCAATGACAAGAATGCTGTCAGGGTTCCATGTAGTAATAAAAAGCTTGTTGAGTTCAAATGGAAATCTAATGGGAGTTGTTAAATTTGATTAATACATGTTTAAGGAATATAGAGCATGAATTCAAAACTCTATAAAAGTCTCAAAAGAAATTCTTACAAGACTTTATCTGGAATATTTACAAATGTAAAAAGTCAAGGCGGAAAATTGCCTGTGATGGTGGCTGAGTGGTTAGCACTGTCGCCTTGCACCTCTAGGTTCCCGGGTTCGATTCCCACCTTGAGGTCAATGTGCATGGAGTTTTCATATTCTCCCCATGCTTAGTGGGTTTCCTCTAGGTACTCCGGTTTCCTCCCACAGTCCAAAGATATGCAGATTCCCAAATTGCCTGTCATGTATAAACGAGCGTGTGTGTGTGCCCTGTGATGGATTGGCCCCCTGTCCAGGCTGCACACTGTCTCATCCCCTACACCTCCTGGGATAGGCTCCAGATATAGACAGTAAGTGAGTGTCCTTAAAAAGTACTGCTGTGAGATGTGAGTAACAAAACAAATCCAACAAGTGCTCTTAAACTTCCATTATTGGTGCGTTTCAAGCAAGTTTCTATGGCTTTCTCAGGACAAAGAGTAATACTTATAAAATAATAATCAATGGCAACTGCACCAACGCTCCAGGTGCAATGGATAGGGATTAGGTCGTAACGCTGGAGTCTTGCTTTAATCAGCGTTCCCCATTCATAGACCTGAAGTGACTCGAGCTATTTTTCCCAGCTTTCTCGGGCATACATGATTTTTCTGCATCATCTTAATGTGATCTCCTTAATGAGCTAAATCACAAGTAGGTATAGGCGAAACACAAAGCGCATGCAGACTGAGAAATGCTGATCACTATCCGTCTGATGTCCGAGTCGCTGCCATGTGTTTGAATAGAAAAAAAAAAACCCACACACGCAATCATTACGTGGGCTTTCCTACCCCACCTCAGCTTATCAACCCACCAACATCCACCCAGCCCTCGGGAAAGAAGAAAGAGAAAAGAGAGAGGGAAGGGGGGGATAAAAAGCACCCCTCATTACACCCATTCCCTCTCCCCTCCACCGCCCCCAGAGTACTATTCCTTTCGCACTGTGTTTTGATGTGTAAATGAGCGCATTGAAAAGCTGCAGGCCCAAAAGAGATGCTTTCCATGAAAAAGCGGCAGTCGCAGCGCAGCAGGGACTACGAAACGATCCTTTCAGCTCAGCATGGGTGCCCACTTTAATCACACACACACGCACACACACACACACACACACACACACACACACACTTACACTTACATATATGCTTAAGTATATACTGTCTACTCATTTTTAGACTAATGCAATCAGCAGCATTTGGACAAACCAGCAAGATTTAAAATCAACCCCCTTATTTGAACTCACTGTTACACACAACGGTAACTATAGCTCTTACTTACATATCTTGCAGTCATCAGAAATGAATGCATCAAGTTAAACTCGGCCTTTAAGGAGCCAGCTGAAAGCCTTGGTGTGAAATCGGGCAGCTATGTCCAGGGCTAAATTTGCCTGAGGTGGAAAGGCAAAGGGGAAAAGAAATGGCGGTCTAAGCACGGCAGGAAACTATGCATGAAAATATGTTATAATATTTTTAAAACAAACACTGAAATTCTCAGAATAACACAAAAGCCGCGCAGGCTCCAGAATATCCTGCAATTTTGGAACAGTGCAGCTATTGTGTGAGTTCATGAACAGTTAGTGACGAGAAGGAGAAAAAAGCCCCAAGACAAAATAAACGATTGTAATGTTTGAGGGAAGCGGGGTTTAAACTGTCCATGACATGTCACACCTCTGGTGTTCTGTGTATAACCACTGTTCGTGTTTTATTCGAACCCATTCATAACCTTTATGTTGTGTAGTTAAGGCCAACAGTGGTGACAGCATCCAGCAGTGCCGAAATACTTCGAAATACATACTGTATCTCCAAAGCCAATATTAAACCCTGAATCTGGTTCGGCTGCAGGGACGAGGCCTGTCAAACCAGGACCTGTGATGAAATGTTTCATTTAAAGGAGTTCCTGGGAGGCCAGCGTTTCAGACATGAAGCATGCAGTCCAATCACTGGCTCTGGTGTACTGAGAAAACGTTCTACCTTAATGGTATCCAAGCACTAGTGAAACACTGGGATAAGTGCATTAGTGTAGCAGGAGATTATATAGAGAAATAAAGGGAATTTTTACTCTTATAACTGTGTTCTGTTATTCTGCACAATCAAATGTTGTAGTTTGACTTGAACGCCCTTCGCAATATTGTAGATAACAATCCCAAATTCACAGCACAATCAATGTTTTTTTTTTTTTTTTTTGATGCCTTGTGATTGAATAAAGGTATTGAAACATGTTCAGCATTTTCAACATGTTCTCCAAACTAACTGAATCTGACAGATTTAGTGATGATGGTTCGGAAAACCTGGCAAGAAGTTCATTTTATTCCTTTGTCCAGTCTGGGAAAGTATACAAAATATAACGCAAGTGTGTCTTGATGTGTCTTGATGTCAAATTGAGTTATCTTAGTTTTGAATTTGTCACCCAAGCTTGCACTGGAACGCTGGTTTGCGTGCTGATACAAATCTATCACCTTGATTGCTCTCCATCCCGAGGGTCTAAGATCTTTATTGCCCTTCCTGCTATGTTTCAAAGCAGCGCTCATGCATCGTATATGATGGCAGACGTACGGCGAAGCGACAGGAGCTCGTCGAGGCTTTTCATCGCCGGCTTCTCATGCCACACCATCACAGGCATGCTGTTATGTAGGTCACAGAGACTTCTACCAATTTTGATTTCTGTTGCTAGGCAGCCCACCTCTCTAATCTGCCTCACTGATGTCTCTTTCTTTCTCCCTTTCGTCTAGTGATCCCTTGCAATCTCTCCCTTTCTCTTTTACTCTCTCTCTCTCTCTCGAGAGGGAACGAGATTACAAAAGGGATGTGGAGGATAAAAAAGGAAGTGGAGAAACAACAACAAAGAACGATGAACGATGGAGAGGTCTACTGAAATGGAGAAAGACTCACACCTTTTCATCTAATAATCACACATCCTGATGCACTCTCTCTCCCTTTCTGGTTTCCATATACACACTTCCTAAGAGCTTGGCCAGACAATATCTGGAATCAGTGTATTCTGGGCGATGACTTGCCCTCATTCAGCAGCCAGGCTGGAATTTTTTCACCTCACGCTCCACCATAAAGACAAACCCACTGGGACTCGTACTCCAAAAGAGAGCTGGCACATCTCTCTCTCTCTCTCTCTCTCTCCTTTCACTCTCTCTCTTTCTCTCATACTCTATGAGCTTGTCTCCTGAGAATGCTAAAATATTCACTCTGTTCCAAAGAGAGACAAATAGAAAGAGAGTACCATGCTTGATGATGCCACTTTCATCTTTTTTCCCCCATCTCCGCTTCAGCAAAGTTCAAAGGAAACTATTTTAAATCAGGCGTGGCACTAAGTTAAAATAGATGCAAAAAGCAACAAACTCACAGTTACTCCGAGGTACTTCTGCAATGCGCTAATGCCCAGAGGAAGCATATCCGCGGTTAAACGAAGGCAAAGTATTCCAAGACGAGCCAATGCAAATAAAAGGCAGAGCTACGGATTCTAGGAAGTGATAGCATCATTAGTGAAATCAGTCAAAGAAATTTAGGAAAGCACATAATTGCTTAAGATTACGTTTCTTTTCCATGGAAATGTGATTGTTTTTTTATCTCCTGTAGATCAGCCCAGAACTTTGGACTATTTCTCCTAAATGGTTGGCCTGACGAAAGGTCAGCTACTGGAACCCTTGAGTTTTTTAAAAGCTCTATCAAGTCATCATTTGAGCTGAAAATTTTCTTTCTTTAAAGCAATGTTATGTTATGTTATATTATATTTTATTATAAATTATTATATCATATCATATTATATTATATATCATATTATATTGTATTTTGGAAATTTCCTTCAGGATCAATAAAGGATCTACCTATCTATCTATCCAGCCATTATATTATATATTATACTAGATCCGATTATAAGCATAATTTAACTCAAGGAATTATTTTTATATCCTATTAGAACTTTAACCAAGTATACAGAAAGTTTGACCTCATCACACAGGACCTCAATACAGAGTAGCAGCTATAATGTTAGCTATTATTTATTTACCCATTATTTTCACTGATTATGACTCTATTATGACTCTGCATGACAATAAACTGGACTGAAATGGAAAGAGAGAGGTTGAATGTAAAGCCCCATCCACTAAGAAAAGAGAAACTGGTATACAGTGGAAACTCGGCAAATTCGAATGCACTTGCTTATGAATTTTTTCACCTTGAGAATTTAAATGCAAAGAATTTGCATTATCATACGAAGTATTTTCAACATACGAACGAACGGTGTGGAAAGTCAAGCAAAGCGAGTTTACGAATTTTGCGATTTTTTTCAGTCGGCACAAGCTGTTTCGAAAGAGGCGACCCATGATACCAACGGTGCCTTCGGCATGAATTCAAGAGTACATTTATTTTGTAATATTGATAATATTTTTAGGTGGCTGGGATGGATTATCAGCATTTACATTATTTCTTATAGGAAAATGTGTTTCGCAATAGGAATTTTCACCTTAAAAACCTCCTCCAGAAAAATTACCTTAGTATGCCAATGTTCCACTGTATGTGTGTTTTCTCCCTCTTGCACACTTGTTCTAAAAAGTTTGATTCTCTGGGATATTCTTATGTGATTTGCAGGCATCAGGGAGCTGTTATCAATATGCGGGAGGCTCCCGGAACGTCTGGAAGCAGTGAGATGTCTGAGATAGCGTCATTTCTCACTACAATCTTTTTTGCCCCAAATAACAATTTCCACACCTGTTCCTGACATCACTAAGACAGGGTTTTTCTTCAGTGTTTACTTTTCTAGCTGACTAGGATTTCACAACTGTATAGCTGGTTAGCTTTACCGAGCGCCCGTCCTTACATAAGTGACACTCTGAGAGATTGTACTTCAAAGAACTGTGGTGCGATTTAGCACATGTACAAAGTGAATAGCAGAGGAACATAATGGCTGCAGATAATCTCCATATTCCTTACTCTGTTTTATTCACAAGCTCACTCTTTGTATAGATCTGGAGAAAGGTAAGACTTTTATGCCCTTTTTGTTCTTCCTTTATTCTTTCCCTTTTACTCCCTCCCACTCTTCTCCCTCTCACTCACTCTTATATTGTAAGGGCTGTGTAGAGGCGTAGATAATGCTTTAAGAAAACTCTATAATGAAGTTAACCCTCAGATTTCCTCTTAGTTTTGTCTCTCTAACCTTTTGACCCCAAACTGCCCAGAGTTTAGAAGTGAAGATTCAAAGCATTCTTGTGTGTTTGTGTGTGTGTGTGGAGGCTTTTAATTGGTCGAACCTGTAGCAGATAAACCGCCACTGCTTTAAAAAGATAACCATTTAAACTCCTGAAACATATATTTGTTGTAATCTAAATTAGTACTGTTTTGCCCTTTTATCCAATTCTTTATTTTAAAGCAAATTATTATAGGTTTCACACCAAGGACTCAATCACTGATCCAACTACATTTGACTCCCAAAGACCGGTACGTTTGCTCAATGTGAACATTCCATACTGCGCCTGGAAGCATGGATCACCACTTGGTGGAAAAGTGGTCTCGAGCATAGTACGGCATCCTCGGGCAAGGATGATTCTTATAAAAAAAAAAAAATGAAAGCCGACCATATCTAAATGCATTGTGTAGAATATGACTTCATCAATGCTGTCTGTCTTCTCTGATATGTCCATCTATGTGCAGATGATCTGATCTGTTCTTCACATTTCCGCGACAATATTAATAATATTAGGCATAGCACAAAAGGTGAACTTTGTTGTACCCTTCTTCCTCTCTGTTTATTGGAAGCTGACAAAGCAGCAAGGTGCATACTCATGTATGAAACAATATTACGAATATGAAAGCTATTTAGTAGGGAAGTACGGATAGGGAAGCCTAAGAGACTTTAATCTGTAGTGTCCTACATTGCTTTGACACCTCCAAGTAACCACAGATTACTGTCTGGATTACGACTTCAAAACATGCCGCTCTGCATACTAAACTGTACAGATGCAGAGGATCACAATTAACATCCCACTTTTCCTGTTAACATTTCAACTCCACACCACAGCAGCTTAAGAGTGAAATTCGCCCAAGCTTTTTTCCGCTAGCGTGAATTAAGGCTTTTTCCCCCTTGTCAGGGGTGTTGACACAGACTGATTATTGTACAGCACGTAGTTCAACTCTAAAGAAAACCAGCTGGGAGAAAAAACACATGCACACACTGCTGCTTTTGTTTGGTGCCAACAGGTTACGGCCTCCGACATACTAGCTTATTTAAAAATCAAGCCAGCGCTAATGTTCCTTTAACTCTGAACTTCACTCCTGTAAAGGACTGGTCTTCAATATTAAACCCAAGTAACCAGTACATTCAGCCTGGAACATAAAGTTACAGGGTGTTGTGTAAGATGATCGCATGCATTGTTATACCCGTCGTGCCCACGTTGTGTTTATCCCAGTGGTTTTATATGCTGCTAAGTGGTGCAACATGCACAACTTTTTTCCCGCCATGTCCCCGATTCCCAGAGCGGCCCTGCATGAGAGTGGAGTCCTCTCCTGGCGCGATTCACGCCGTTTAGCCGGACATGACTTGCCCTTACACACTAATTACACCTTTCTCGGAGTCTTTTATAAGCTTTGTTTGCTTTGTTTCACACATCTGGCTCTGTTTTACGGCCGAACACAGGCACTCATAAAGATGCAGGGGGGGTCTTGTCAGCATTAGCGGCCATTAATGATAGCCAGAACACAGATTAACTCAGATTTCACAATAAACATGTCTTCCAATGTTATTTAAATTGTTAGATGTTATTTTTATATATTACATTTGCATTATATGCCCAAAATTGTATGTACACCTGACCATGGTAAGTGTATTTGCCGTCGAGCATCCCATTCCAAAACCATGGCTATTACTATGGGGTTGTGCTCCTCTTAAGTGTAATAATAACCTTCTCTCTTCTGCATTTTTATGGCTGCTGTAGTGTTTTCTGCCAATTCAGTCACAAGAACATTACTGAGGTCAGGCTCTAATTTTGGTGGTTGGGGATGAGGTCAGGGATCTGTGGAGGATGCTCAAGTTTATCCAGACTAACCTTGTCTTCATGCAGCTCGCTTTGTACACAAGGCATTGGCATCTTGGTTTATGCCCCATAGTTGTGATATTGTGAAAGTGAAATTATAATGATACAACATGACAATCATGTGTCTCCAAATTAGTGGTAAGAGTTTGGGGGAAACTGTGTGTTATGGCCTGGTGTCCGAATAATTTGGAGAGTGAATGAATCTCAGATGGGTGAACTACTTTCTGTCAAGGGGTCGCCACAGCAGACCATTCAATCTACACACAACTTGGCACAGGTTTCACGATGCTCGATGCTCGTCCTGATACAACCGTTCCATTTTCTAACCAGACTTCGGACCAACACTGCATGCAGTGGTTGGGTAGTATGGGGTGTGGCAACCCACTGACAGTGGGGCTCAAACCAGAATCCTCAGATCAACAACTAGAGCCTTAGCCGCTTGAGCCACTACTGGCCACACAACACATTGGCAGCCAAGGCCAGTCCATCGCCTTATTCACTCGGCCACATTGTGAGGACACCAACATTTAAAAAAATATATTTTCTTAAGATGAACAAATGAATGAATTAATGAATGAAGGGAAAAAAAGCGTGAGATATAACATGACATTTTGACATTTAAATAGACAAAAAATCTAAAAGGGATTAAAGTGTAGTATGCCATGCTGCTGGGGTTTGTCTTAGATGAAATCTTCAACAGGACAAGAAATGGATCCTGAAAGAGTTCTGAGAAACTGGTTGAGGGATTAATAGTGTTATTGTGTGGGAGAGCATGAAACCACAAAACAGCCTGTTTACATATGAGAATGAAATAAAAGAGGAAGGTAGTAAGAACATATCAGGGAACAAATGCAAAGAGAGAGAGAGAGAGTGAGAGTGAGATATGGAACCCTACTGTATCTGTGTGTTTTGCCTGGATTGCTGTTAATCCGTCAGATCGGACAAGAGCTCGTATTCACTTACAGAAGCCGAAACCGCGCTTGGATACTCATTCTCACACCAGCGCCCGCTGGTCGCACATCCACTGAGGTTTCTTTTTCTATGCGTGTGTGAAAGAGAGATGAATAGAGAGGTGTGTAAAGCCCTTGTTTTTAGATGGAGGGTCTTGGTAGTACTAGAGGTCATCAGAACCAGTTTAATCAGAACCACTCTTTAATTAAGATTGAAAGCAAAACCTGGCCTGCTTTGTTTTCACTTGACTATTACGTTTCATAGGAGATTATGGAGAGAGCGTATGCGTATGTGTGTACCCTTGTGTAACTGTTCAGGTCACAATAGAGTTGCTGAGGGTGCGAAATCTCTCCTGAAGGACTCCTCCTCTTCTCCGCTCCTCCAGTTCTGTTTGCTTTGCCTTCCTCAGTCGCGCGGAACACCTCCGAGTTCAACACAGAAAGCCTTTGTCTAGCCGCTACGCTCTTTCTCTCTCCGCGTCCATCTGCGGAAAAATCAATCGGGAATCAAGAACCTCCTGCGTAAACAAATCCCGAGCCGCAGTGTTAATTAGGCTTTAAATGGATCTAACCCATTATACGGTATAGACCATTACCACCGCACGCTTTGCAATATTTATACTATCACTCTAGATTAACTTTATATAACTTTTTTAAAGCATTTGCGATTTTTTTTTTTTTCTAATAGTTTAAATAAACATTCCCTCACTGAAGGGCCTTTCTTTAAACAGGGTTGCGATTCAGTGGCCTGCACGTCACCACCTTCCACGCTGTTTAGCGCTCGTCCTGAGGAATTTGAAGTCAGAGCTTTTCCATGACGTCTTGTGAAAGAAGATGCTCTGTGTAAGAGAACCATGTGGTTGGAACGGTGCAGATTCAGTATACACACACAAACACACTGTCATGCCAGTTCCCATTTGCCCAGTTAAGTTGGAGAATCACAGCTCAATCAGTCTACCACATGGTTTTAAGAGACTGTGAAAAGCTGCAATAATTCCACTAAGAGGAACTGTGTGCGAGAGATAGAATAAAAACATTTCTGTCGTTTATGAGTAACAATGTTGGTGTGTGGCACTGAGTGGTATGATAGGTCACGGCCACTGGACTTAATAGACACGATCATAAAACTTCATCAGGTCTACTGGAAGATCTTCAAGATTTACAAAATGTGTATTACAAGACTTTCAAAATGACCTTTGTCTACATGTGGTCAAGGTTAACGTCCGACCGAGCTGTGACTGAAATACGAAACGAGATTATGAAAAAACAACCCAAGCGTGAAATAAAGAGGTGCATCTGTGGTAAGTACGGAGGCTCTGGACAAGCCCTCAGACGTCAGTGCCCAGGCCATGGCTTCTGTCGCCATCAGACCTGACTGGATATAATTACCTCCACATCTGTAACGGATTACAGCACCCTCCGCACACACTGCCTGCCATTCAAAGAGTCCTTTATGGGCCGGCTGACTTCTTACTGTTCCCTATTAGAGCAAGTGCACGCATAGAAATCCACACACACACACACACACACACACACACACACACAGTATTACTCAACACATACCTATTCATGCTCATGCAAATACATTCAGAACACATGAGCCTGCATGCTCGTGGTATTTATGTGCATGCGCTGGAACAATTATACACAGAAACAATGCATTACCATATGCAGAGCAATGCATTTATGGGCGCATAAACATTCCTGACTTCCCCGTACTCCTACACACACGCACACACATATAGACATAGCAATAGGCCTCAATTACACAGGATTACACTTCCGTAAGATATCCTCCCTTTTCCAGGAACTCCTGCTGGACAGCTGCTTCTGCCCTTATTTTTAATGGCTTGATGAGGTGCGTGGGGATAGAGTTACTGTCTATTATTACAAAATTTCATTAATTTATTCAAACACGCTAGATATTAGATGTATTAAAGATGAGTATGTATACAGGGTGGCCCAAAAGTCTTTTTCTTATATTAAACGTTAAAATTTTTCTTTCTATTTCAGACCAAAGATGGTTTTAAAACTAACTATAGAACTGACCAAACACCACTCGACTTTGGGTAATCTGTGTCTAACATCAGTCCTAATACTTGAAGAAATGTTCAATGTGCTTGTAATACCGCAGGTGCTGTGAAGTCAGCAGCCGTGACAATGAATGATGGATGCAGACTTTTGGGACATCATATAAAACAATACTGTGAATAATTCATACGCTGTTTCCCTTTTTTTTTTCTTTTTTTTTTTTTTTATAAATGTTGTTTTTATGACTCATTATTAAGTAAGTACAAAATAAATTCTGATTTCCGAACGTTAGTAATCCAGCAGCAAAAGTTTAATATTACAGGAAAATATGTGTAGGCCAGAAAAGAAAGCAGAATATTATCTAAAAGACTAGTTTTTAGTCCGAACAGCAAAAAGAGCTTCTGGGTTTTGCTGCTTGAAAAAAGAAGCAGGTGCGACAAAGTCATCGGAAGGACCGAGTTTGGTTTTGCAAAATTTTCAGTAAAACTAAAGCAGCTAATTTCCTTATCGATCAGCACAAATTATGAGATTATATTTAAAGGAAAGGGTCATCGCACCAATTAGTGCCTTTGTTTCATTAATTACTGTTTACTGCTTTTTATATATACTGTATATATTTTTTTATGTAGAAATTTACAGACAGGAAACTGTCCTCTACTGTACTCTACAGCAGTTATGTGCATGTGCCTAAGACTTTTACAGTATATATATATATATATATATATATATATATATATATATATATATTCTGCACACATACACAAACAGACATAAAAAAAAAAATATACA
>JAOVVB010000033.1:4799051-4825103 GCA_028570985.1 Heterobranchus longifilis
GTAATAAACAACTTACAAATATAAATCAGTTTCTTTTCTTTTGTATTTATCAACATGAACATAAAGCGTCAAGTCTAATAAACCAGGAAAATGAACAACAAAAAATCTACATGGGGCAGTTTGAGAGGTGTCAGAGAGTGGGTCCACTTTGCCTTTTGGAATCGAGGGAGGTAGAAGATTATGAAGGACAAGAATTATTTTTAAACACCAACAACAAAAAAAAGAAGAGAAAAAAACGAACAAAAAAAAGCACCCTGGAATTTAAAGTGAACGTTTTTGCCTCTTGGAATGTCGCTGGCCGATTAATTCATCGTCGCTGCTTGCTTCCGCGTCGTCACCTGCCCTCCTCCCGGACTTCCTCAAGCCAGTTCTCCTGTTTTCTCTCTCACTGTCGCTGTCCTGTTCCCGATAGTCCTTGCGGCCTGATGAGGCTGCTGTCCGTTTGCTTCTCCTCGTGACCCTGTCCTCTTCGTCCTCATCTTCACTTTCGCTCTCCTCCTGCCTGCGCTGTCTGCCGCTGTGTCTTGTGGACCGGCTGCTGCTCTCCTCCCGACCCTTCGAGCCGTTCTGCATCTTCCTCCCCCTCTTCTCGTCTTCCTCGTCATCCTCATCTTCGTCCGGATGGGGAGCGTTGCGTTTTCGTGCTTTGCGACGCAGGTAGGTGACGCCAGGTAGGATCTTGTGAAGCAGCTCGGTGAACGTTTGCTCGGTGCGGCTCATGCACTGCAGCACGCTGCTGCCGGTCTGGTTGTACTCCTCAGCGTTGCTGAAGACGAGCTTCATGTCCTCGATGAAGTCTTGCGGGCTGCGGTACTGTGACGACTTGAACTTGCTCTGCATGGTGCTGAAGTCCATGGGAGTGCTGATGATGTCCTGGTAGTCTTCGGCTTCCTCAGCTGACACTGGCTCTCTGAACGGGGATTGAGAACAACAGAAATGAAACTAATACATGCATAAGTACTGATGCAGGTCCGAGTAAGTGTAAAAATGATTTAGTTAACTTGTTCCCTGACTTACAAACGAGTTCCAGTCCGCAATCATGTTCATAAGTCCGACAAAGTGAGTCTTATACACCTTTGACACGAATATACAATATAACGCATACCAATCCACTTGACTAAATCTTTCCCCTTTCCCAACACTGCCATCATGTGGACAAAACCGTAACCACGCCTAAGTAAATGAATCTCACAGTGAACTTTAACTGTTGTCTCTGCGCTTTTAAATTGAGAGGGTAATCGCATTTTTGAAAAGCAATTTTGAACTTTGAACTCCAACACAGAATTTTTCCAGGTAGAAAACACTCAGCGCTTGATCAGCGCTCACCGGGCGCTACAAATGCAAGAAAAACGCTCAATTTTAACGCCCGTGTGAACAAGGCCTAAAGGGAGTTAATACAGAAATCTGAAAGTTTTAAGATATGTAATAACAGGCAGCCTAAAAATAGATGATAAAAAAAAAAAACAGGAACGCATGACAGTTTTACAACAGTTTAAAAGCATAGAAATAAGTTTATTACTGAATTTAAAAAACATCTATAATGAATATGAAGGCAACTAGAAGGAGAGTTAGAAGGCGTTGTGCGCGTGCGTATTTAAACGTACCTGAATGGCCAGCTATAACGGAATTTAACAAGTTTTTGCAGGATCTCTTCACACTTCTCGAGCTCCTGCGCTTGCTTGTTTCCTCCTGTTCTGGAGCTCTGACGCACCTACAGAATGAACAAATATTAAAAATGGGCCAACAGCATGGTAACAACAATACTAACTACAAACACTAGTTTGTGCAAGCGATCTCTCTATTCTCACTCAAATGTGTTTGTCGTATTTGTGCGCGCATGTGTATATCTGTACAACGTCCTCACCAGTTCGTCAATGTCTGCAGGGTTGCTCGGCCGTGATTTGACAGCACCTTTAGATTTGGATGACGTTTTGGCACTTGTTGGCGAATGCTTCTTGGACGATGACTTGCCCTGTGCCTTGGGCCTCAAGAACGATTTCATCTTCTTCCTTGGCCTCACTGTTAAATCCGAAACAAATGAGAACACAAGTTAATTAAACGTGAACTAGCGAAATGAGGACATATAACCATTTCAGCAAAGTAAACTCACAACTGTGGCCTGTATCCCTCTGCTCCTCATCCTCAGAGTCATCATCTTCTGAATCATCCTCCTCTTCGTCCTCTTCATCCTCCTCTTCCTCCGTGTCTTCGTTATAGTTTCTGTTATACACAGACGAGAGAGGAGAATTGGGGTGTGCTTTTGTACATGAAGAATCCCCGACAGAGCATGCACACGCTCGTGGATAACGGATTACATCACAGAGGCTGTGTACCGCACCGGTCAAAAGTTTGGACACAAATTTGGATTTTTTTTCGAAACTATGAAATAACACATGGCATTAAGTAATTAAGTCAACAACAGTCGTTTATTTTAAAAGACACAACGGTCAACTGTTCTAGAATAGTTTTTACAAGAACAGTATTGTGTCGAGTGCATTTGCAAAACCCATCGAGCACCATGATGAAACTGACTCATGAAGACCTTCCCAGGAAAGCAAGACCAAAACTTACTGCAGAGGAGATGTTCATTTAGAGTCACCAGCCTCAAAAACTACCAATTAACAACCAGCACCTCAGATTAGAGCCGCTTTACAGAGCATAAGTAGCAGATCCACATCTCACTCTCAATTGTTCAAATTTGATTATCGCATATTTTGGATGCCTTCAGCGTTGTTTTTCATTATCGTAGAAAGAAATAAAACGACAACAGAATTGGAAGGCATGTCCAAACTTTTGACCGGGAGTGTATATGGGTATAGTGTAAATTTTCCACACGTTTTATTTTTAAATTACCTTCCACGTGAGCAGCGGCGTGCAGTAGTCGGTTGGCAGGCTGGGCACAGCCACTCCCCTTCGGGGATGCGATAAAGTGCTGGCCTCAGGCAGAAGAGATGGAAGGCTTTGTTGCACTCATCGCACAGGATTAACTTATCATCCTCTCCTACTGGAAAAATAAAAATAAGAAATATTTAAGCAACAAAAGGTGGGCAGATTTTATAGTTATGCACCTGCAACAGCAAAAAAAAAAAAAAAAAAAACTTTTCTATTCCTAGTCTAAGACTTTCTATACATTGTGTACGTTAGTCAGAAAGACTTGTGTTTATACAGTTCACTGTGAATCAGAATAATCTGTTTTTTGCACCCCATCCTAATTTAACGTCAGCTGACCTCGCCAGCTGTGCTTTTTATATCCAGTTGGAATTGTTGCCTGTATGCAGATTAGTTTTTAGGGATTTGGTTCTTTGCTTTCTTCCTTCAGCAAGATCCTAACCTTATGTTATACACACCTTAAACCTGTTTAAACCTACCTTTCTTGCGGCACACTTTGCAGCGAGCGTTCTCCGCCGACATGTCCCACTTGATGCACGCATCGAGCATTCCCAGGAGGACATGCATGCGCGAGAAGGTCTGAGCCTCGCGTATAGCAGACTTCCATTTCTCCACAGCAGTCGCCACCTGCGGGCAGAAAGCAAAGCTGAAGATTCAGTAAAAAACCCTTTGTGAAAGAGATTGTGGACCAACCACTGTGATGGTTTGAACACACACCCGTGCCTCCTCGGCCAGTTTCTTCTCCTCGTCCACTTCCTCGGTCTTTCCGCTCTCTTCTCCTGTCTGCTTCTTCTTTTTCTTCTGTTTGGGAGCCATGAAGCCCTGCAGGAACTTCTTGACCACGCTCTCCTGTAACGTGATCACGCACTCGCCGAAGTCCTTCAAGTTTTCCAGGTGTCGCACCTGAAAAAAAAACCCGACAAAAATGAAAATCAAGAAACCATCGAAGATCCAAACATACACCTGTTTAAAAGAAAAGCCTTTTTAAAAATATAAATATGACTAATAATATTAATTAATATTGGCGCTTTCAGAAGAGCACTCAGGACGAATCTGCCCTAGGAGACAGCCAACCTTCAAGCCCCTCACCTGCTCCTCAAACACAACGGTGTCTTCCATTAGGCCGAGTCCACCCTTCTCCAGACGTGAAGACACCTCGATGATGTCACTGCGCAGGTATTTGAGGAGCTCCTGGTGGCCGTCACATGTGCGCAGGCCGGTGTTGCCTTTCCTGCTCAGGTGAATGGAGTGCAAGATATCCTGGTACCTTCAATGAGAAATGAAAAATATATAGATTTTTTTTTTAAACAAATGTCCAATCCTAACAGTCAAAACTATATGTGTAACTATGTTGAAAGCTCGGTTAAAGCACTCACTTGAGTTCCAGCTGCAGCTTCAGTTCGCTCTCCCGCACGCCTTGTGAATGAAGGCTTTCTACGAGATCATCCAGATCTTTCTGAGTGTCGCACACAAACCTGGGGGATGAGAAGACATTTTAGAAACTGTGATACATGAACTGTGTCCATGTCCTGTAATATGTTGGGAATATGGAAAAGTACTGCTAACTAGTTATTAAAAAATAAAAATAAAAACCACAAACCCTTTCCAATTTAACATAATATTCCAGAGGTTTTCCTTACCAGAGGTTTTGACCCAGCTTGGGCACAGTTGTCTCTATGCAGGTCTCTGAAGCAGGAGCCCCCTGCTGGCCATTCTCGTTAGTAGCACTGGCTATACTGGCCTCATCATCCTTCTCCATATCTAGAAAAATTATCGATTCAGCATGCTTATTATTTACTTTTTTTATATAAAAAAGTTTTTATTTGTAATAAAATAAACAGATAGTTAATCAAAATCATTTTTATGCTCAATCATCCTTATGAAAGTAAATGTGGTTTGTCTTGCTGAAAACCCTAAATCGTTGAAAAATTTTTTTTATATGTATGGTGGGGGAAAAAAAATAAATCACCCAATTAACCACCACAGCCTGACGATTCTTATTTACATTAATACAATTCAATTCAAATTTACTGCAAAAACTGTAAAAAGGGCACTACAAAATCTGAAAATCTCTAACGAAAAATGAGGATATATTACTAGTCACAATAGTTACAATTATATCAACTAATTAGAATAGTTCTCTTCTTAGGACATAGCACTCCCACCCTCTGTCTCCTCCTCCTCTTCTTCCTCTTCTCCTTGTGTCTGCTCAGGTGGAAGAGTGTAGTTGTAGTCGATGCTCTCGTTCACCCAGCCCTTTTCTATGTAAAGCCCAGGAACGACGTCAGAGAACACCCAATACCTACACACACAACCGAGGATGAAACCAGTCACTTCGATAACGATAAGTAGGTGCATGATTCCTGGCAAAATTTGAATCATGGTTTTTTTTTTTCCTTGGGAATTTAGATCAGATTCTCTCACACCATATTCTCTTTGTTTTCGACCAAACCATTTATTGCCTTCAGGGGGAGGAATACTCTATACAGGACTTCCAGCTCTCTCTTTTCAGAAAAAAAATCACTTTCCCTTTTTTAGAACCTTTAAAGTGAACAAGTAGTTAAACATAAAACACAATGTTAACAACAATAAATAACAAATATAGCTGCAAAGCAGTGATGATTATGATGGCCGCACCACACAATCCGACAGTGTTTGAGCATGTTAATTGCATCCTGATGTCATGCTGTTACATCATATGAAAAAAAAATTCTCAAATTAACAGATGGCGCTGTAAAAAATTTTTTTTTCACACTTATGGATGTGTCGTTGAAATCTACTTAAATCCAACCTCTTTCGCGCATGAATGCAGGGAAACACGATTAATAGTGGTCTATTAATAGTGCAGCTTAACACTAAGCCAAAAGTTTACATCACAAATGAAAACTGTTGGCTGTAATTCAGATTCATACCGATTGTAACAAAAAACAAACAAAAAACATTTATATGCAAAATAAATCCACAAATAAAATCTCATAACTGTTATGATCTAAAAGAAGAAAACATTTTAATATGTAAATATCCACATTTGCATCACATTATTTTGGAAGGTCTGTTATGGAATGTAAAGTTTTAAAATTCTGGGATGTAACGCATTTAATGCGTTTGGTGGCACTTTGTGTAGATCAGGAATGCGCATACGCATTTGTCCATGTGTGTACCTGTTGTGGTTGCGGTCAGTGCCGAGCGGCGCTCTCCTCATCACCAGCTTGGCCTTGGTGAGGCCTTCATGGAACGCACGCTCTACCGCAGCTCTATGCTTCCTGATTCGCTCCTCCTCGGCTTCCTTCTCCATTCGCTCTACATCCATACAGGAAGGAAAAAAAAAAAAAAAAACAACGGCTTTGAGTATACCACACAATTTCCTCATGGATAATCTTCACCCTTATTCATGCACCTTTCAGTTTGTTCACAACAGTACAGGTAGTCCCCAACTTACGGACATTCGAGTTACGAACGGATGAGTGAATTATCCTAATTTTGGAAAATCCTCAATAAAACAGAGCTCACAGTCCAAAACAGTGGAAAACAGCTGAGACAAAACGACATCCAGAATTCCTCTCACAATTTAAAGTCACAGAGAAAACACGGTTACATTTCACTGTGAGATGAAGTACCTCCCCCTCCTGGGTATGATTATGAATTTTGGCCACATGATTGCAGTGTGGGGAAAGGGGACAGATTTAGTTAAGTGGTTGGTATGCTTCATATCGTATATTCGTGTCAAAGGTATACAGGACTCACTTTGTCAGACTTAAGAACAAATCAGACTTATGAACGTGCTCCCGGAACAGAACTCGTTCGTAAGTCGGGGACTACCTGTATTGTCAAAGTTCTGAGTTTCCTGCATCCTGATTGCATTATATACATAAATGAATTTCTTAAAATGCAAATTGAATCCTAATCGTTTTCTAAATCTACGATATCGACTGTTTCACATAGACCTAATGATCCGATTGTGCAAACTTAAGCTTGTTGTCTGAACTAGCAGAAACTAGAAACTATCTGCTGAACTAGAAGCAGATAGCAGTTTTTTTTGCACACTTACTGATGTTATTTTTGTTAATGTTTTTACCCATCTTCCCTCAGTCTTCCAGCATATGTTCTTGTCTTGTCGTGTCCTTACCTTTGTTCTGCCGTTCAAGCTCCTCCTTCTCCTTTTTGGCCTGTATGGACATCAGCCTGCGGCTCTTCACCGTGCTGATCATGTCTTCTGGCTCTGCCTTGACTTTGGGGGCGTCCTCCTTGCCGTTGCCTTCCTTTTTCTTTTCTTTTCTAACGGCCGTGTCCTGGGTCTTGGACTCCATCTGCTCCTTGCGCTTTTGCTTCTCAGCCTTACGGCGAACGTTGGCTTCCTTGAGCGTGGCGATGCGTTCCTTCCAGAGCTCGGAGGAACGCTGATGCGCCGACTCGACGTGGTCCTCTACGGAGTACGTCATGAGGATGCGATGACACAGGGCCACCAGAAGACTCACCTTCTCAGCCGGCGCTAGCTCGAACACCTCGGTGGTCTCGAGCCGCTCCAGGAGCTCGGCGTTCAAGACGTCGTCGTAACATCCGCCACTGTGCCAGTCGTCTGAGTCTCGGGCGCTCTCGCCGCCCTGTACGTCAGTCGGGCGAAGGCACAGGCGTGCTAGCTCTGAGGCCGAGTGCATCGTCAGTGGGATTTCAGACAGAGACATGTCCAGCTCGCTGTAGGCCTCAGCGAGCTCGTCCTGCAACAATGTCTGTAGCAGCACCACCAGGACGCGGTTCAAGTAGAGAAAGCCCCCCTTGTCGCCTGCCAGTGCCTCCATAAGTGACTGTGCTGTGACCGGGTACTGTTTGTCAGGTAACAAGAGATCAGAGTAGCAGCTGAGGAAGTCCACGATCATAGCGATATCACCGAACAGAGTGTTGGGCAAGCCCTCGGGCATGTCTACCAGCCTGAACGAGGGCAGGCTCTTTCCTGTGAGCTCCTGGTCCTCGAAGCGTCGCTGCTGTTCGCGCCTCAGCTGCAACTCCTTCTCGCGTCTCTCCTTCGCCTTCTCGCGGAGCTTCTCCCTCAGCTCCTCCCGCTTCTTGCGCATCGCTTCCTGCCGCTCCTCCTCGCTCATTAGGGCCCATCGCCGCTTCTCCTCCAGTCGCTCCCAGCGCTTCTGCACCATCTCCTTCAGTTCGTCCGGGAGGCGGCCGCGGTCCTCCGCCGACAAGGTCTTCGCCGCCCTGCTCACCAACGAAGACAGCGTGCTCTTCTTGTCCTCCTTTCCTTTGTTCTCCTTATAAAAGCGCAGCAGATGCAAGGCCATCGGAGGCAGGGGTTTACCCAGTTTTGGAGTGCCGGGCCCGGTACTACGTGCTCTCTTCTTAGGACTGCCTGCAGCAGTGGGACTTTTTGCCAAGTCTAGCAGGGTCATCTGCTTCATTCTGGGTCTCTTTGAGGACTTTTCATCTTTTTTTGAGCCTTTCTGGCTGTTGGGTGTTTTGCTTCCACTGCTCTTGTGACTCCTTCTGGCGTCAGAAGGTTTCTTGTTCTCGGATTTCTTGGGCGTTCCCGAATTCTTAACCTTCAGAGGAGACCCGTTCAGGTTCTTCACCTAGAAATTAACAATTACAATGAATAAAAATACCTTAAATTACTCGAGTTGCTCTGTATCATACTAGTGGACCCCGACAACCGGGCTGCTGACCAGTAGCAGGTCTGTGGATGATTTGGTACTGGGCCACACAAAAAAAGAGAAAAAATCTTTCATTTTAATGACCATCACAGTTTGCAGAGTGTTTTGAGTCACACGCTCCAAGCCCGCTCTAAATACAGCCTTAAAAATTAGTTTGAATCGACTTCAACTCCGCTGACGTTCTGGATTAAAATCAAGGCGGAATATCTTGAATTTAAAGCCCTCTACTTTTTTTTTCTTTAAGAAAAACTGCTTGTTTTGTGTGCTATTGTATGACCTCTAGCCTTAATGGATACACACGTCATTCATTCACATACCTGCATGTTTGCCCAGAGAGTCGGGCTCAGGGGCATGTTCTGGGAGTTCTGCTTTTTCTTACGTTTCTTCTCCTTCTCTCCTTTTTCATTTACACCATTTGCGTCCAGTCCCGACTCCGAGCCCTGAACCTTCAGCTTCTTGCTGGGTTTTCCTTCCGGTGAGCTTAGACTCTTTCTCTTGGACGAGGGATTTTCTGCTAAAAACTAAGCATACAAAATATGTTCATTAGCAAAGTAGTGGTATTATTACTGTTAAATAATGCTATTTATTAATGCAATCATTGATACGTTATCATTTGCACATTTTGCCCACTCTGGAACTTTTTTTTTCTGCACATGGTTTCATGACTGCATGTGTTTTTCGGGATACCAATTCCATTTCATTTCTTTATTATTTGTACATATTTTTCAATGTTTTTAAATTTTGTAATTTCTTTTTTCTTATTTCATACTTTAGATTATTAATTTGAAAACTTTTTTTTAGGTCATTAGCAGTCTTATAAGCATTTCACTGCACATCATGCTGTTTATGTGACATAATTTTAAATTATTATTGTTTCACCTCCAGTTACAACCCAGAATTAATTGTGAAATAGAAACCAATTCGATAAAGTAAATAACTATACACCACCTTGTGTGGATCTAAGAGGAAGTCGCTGAATTTGCTGGGGAGGTTGAATTTTTTCACCAGTTCGTCCTCTACCACCCAGGGGGCGCTCTCCCCCATGCCGATCCTCAGAGCGTAGTGTCTGATGAAGTAGCGCAAGATCTCTTTATTGGGAGGTCTCTCTGTCCTGAAGAGGCTGTCAGCGGGGACGTCACTGATGACTTTGTCTTCATCGAGGAGCTTCACGTCGTATTTGTGGGGCAGAAATTTAGGCATCACCCATTTCTTCTTCTCCTCCTTCATAGTGGTGGGGAGTTTTCTGGGGGAGCGACGTGCTCGATCGCCTACAAAAACAAATGAGTCTTACATCACGATAATTAAAAAAAAAACTTTATCCTGTAGAAAATAACCACAGTTGCTTACAAAGACTTTCTCTCCTGTTGCTCTCCTCCTCTTTGGGCTGCTCTTTCTTCTGGTTTTCCTGGCTGGCATTTTCCTTGTCACTGGAGGGAGAATCGCAGGCGCCCTCCAACTTTTTTTGAGCCTGGTCGTCCTGAACTTTTTCCAAAGGATGAATTTTCACCACCTTCACTCGCAAACTTTTATCCTTTCCAACCTTTGAGTGTAATATAATATATAAAAAGCACAAGGTAAACAAAATGGGAAAATCATGAACGTTGTATAAAACTACCTTCAATAAGAAAATCCTACCAGGAAGTCACACTCCTCATCAACAGCGTATTTGGTGAGGATCTCCACCCAGGCCTGATCCACCAGTTTGTCCAGAGACACCGTGTTATGGTGTACGATTTCTAAAACTGGCTTCTCAAACCACACAGGGTATTCCTCCTGCAGGCTGGGGGGAAAAAAAAGCACAAGACCACAAACACAGCATTTAAAAACAAACATATTTCACAACACAAAGAATGGTCTCACAATAACAGTCTGGTAAATTATGTTTTGTTTTAAAATGCAAATAGACCTCTCAATAACAAAAATTAAAGCAATTAAATAAACAAAGCAGGTGCTATGGAGACTGAATTAAGAATCAAAACAAAGATCAACTGTGATTACTCTTTCACGCCAGCAGATGTCGCTATGGGTAAGTCTATGCGCCACTTTTATAATTGGCATAGACGGGCATTACCAGGGTCTAGGCCTCTGTGTATATGCATTTCGATGCCCGTGTGTGTACATTACAATTATGTTATAAAACTGGAAATGCCTACCAGAGAACACGTGAAAGCATGCTCACATGACACTCACTTGATTAATTAGGGAGTAACGAGAAGCTGGCACCATTTATTGCTTTTTAACAGTGCTTGCATACCTAAGCTTTACCACAAACGTAAAGTAATAAAACAAGAAACCAAAATACCTCATGGGTAACTACAAAGATGTACAGCTCAAAATAAACAGCCTTGGTTTACAGATGAAACGGTTTGTTGTTAAGTCACGGTTTTGTTACTTACAGCTCAGTGACCTCCTGCTCTTCCTCCCAGGCCTCCAGGTGTGTGAGCTGGCTGCTGCCGGTGCTTTTGCACGTCCAGATCCGTTCGCTGTATTTCTGCATTCGGGCCTCATACTCTCTAAGCAGCGTGGTTAAAGAAATTAAAAAAAAACGGAAACATGAAACAGAATTTTTTAAATACTTAATTATGGGAATAAGTACTCATGTGAAACGATGCGCCTGGACTCTGTGTGTGTATGAGAAACAGAGAAAGAGATCTTGTGTGTAGCAAAGAAGCTCAAATGTTAAAACGTGCAGCATCTAGTCACCTCCTGCTCCAAGACAGACGCATTTAAGCATATGATGCTGTAAGGCTTTGACAACCAGCGGCTTAAACGATGCAACCATTTAAGCCCCCTATAACAAGTTACAGCGCTACCTGATGTTCAAAACCTCTGTGACGCAACATGTTCAGTCTGTTCAAAGAGATTACGAGGCGGACTTTTAATTATCTGAGAAAAAACTGTGAAGATGCTATGTGATAAGACCCAAGCAAACAGGTTGGTGACCTGAACAGAACAACTATTTTTTTCTTTTATAAAAATATGTGCAGCTATTAACAGAACAGATTTTAGTAGGGGTGTACATCTACTATCTCGTGCCTTATCCTTTTCTTGACTGCACTGTTAAGCATGACTGCGAGTGAGACAGGGAGGACCCTGAATCGGACCGGATGCGCTTTTGATGACGTCACAAACGTATGGTGATACTCATATTGATCCTGGGGGAATCCCAGGCCCACAGAGGGCTCAAGTAGATAGGTGAGACTTAAATAAATAAATAAGGTTCCTCTTGGAGGACTCCTGTAACACATGTGCAGGTTTAAAAACAGGGCAGCGAGAAAAGGTTTGACAGGTGCATGTGTCAAATCACTGAGTGTTTACACCAAACACTAGTGTTTACTGTATAAAAATAAGTTCACCTTCGATCAACCCTCAAAGCAGCAGCAATGCAATGTATTAGATTCAATTCTTCTCATACATAAGGTACATGGATAAAAGTATTTAGCCAAACCTGCAATGATATTGAAATATATATATTTAGATGCAATATGGAGTTGGTTCCCCTTCAGCAGCTATAACATCTTCCGCTCTTCTTGAAAGGCTGTCCACAAGATTTTGTAGTGTTTCTGTGGGAATTCCGTCTGTAGAGCATTTATGAGTTCAGGCACTGATGTTGGACGAGAAGGTAATAATCTCCGTTCAAGTTCATCACAAAGGTGCTCGTTGGTTTTGAGGTCACAGCTCTCTGTCAATTTCTTCCACACTGAACGCATCAAACCGTGTCCTTATAGTCCTTACTTTGTGCACTGGAGCACGCTCATGTCGGAATAGAAAAGTGCTTTCCCCAAACTGTTGCCACAAAGTTGGAAGCATGGCATTGTCCGTCCAAGATGTCTTGGCACGCATGAGGAAGCATCAAGTTTGCCCTTCACTGTGGATAAGGGGCCTGATTGAAACCCCTGTATTCAACAATTAACAGGTTTGGACACACTTTTGTATAAAACAAACACGCCCAAAAGGTGTCGTTATAGAAACCTCAACTTGTACATACATGTTAGCATCTGAGTTACAGTATACAGTACCCAAGCACCACTTAGGGCTACATCATGTTAGCATGTGTGCTAACCGGAAAACCCATTCCACGAGCTTCACGTAGTCAGAGCCACGAACCAGAAACCACAAAACATCCCCGCATACGCGTGTTAACCTTTTCCAAATGAAATTAAAACAAAATAAATCCTAAAGTCAGCCATGACTTTAAACCAAGGGCTCGACTAGCTGTCTAGGTTACACCAAACAAAGGCATGCTAACTTCAATTAACAGCCAGTGAGAACTAGCCTAGCTAACAACTTGACAATAACAAAAAGTGAAAACGTACAAGGCAAAAACGCGTTTTGAGGAAGCGCGTCTGTTACAAGCACCAAAGCAGATTTCTTAATCGACTCAAGTGTGGTAAACACCCAGGGTAACTAATGATACTAATAACAGGAAAAAATCACAACAAAATAAATATCTAGACATATTTAGCGTATTAAATTGGTCCTGAATGCGTTGTATGAGTGCGTTTATGTGTTTTAGTTGATAGAATTAACGCTAGTTAGCTTAGCAAGCTAACAGGAAAGGATACTCTTTGTTGATGAAGGCCTCTTTGGTGTGCGGGATGATGTAGAGCTGCTCTCCCGGGCCCGGCGGCTCGGCTGGCGGCTTAGCGAGAGGGTACGGCTTCCGGCCCAGCAGCGGCGCCATGACGACGGATTTTCCTTTTTTTCTTTCCTCCCCTCCGACGAATAAACTTCAGCGTGGTGGTTCAAGGGTTATGTTAAAATGAACGCCAGTACAACCATGTATTCCGGGAATCGAGACAGAAATCGCACAAAGCGCTTTTCCCTCGACATTTAACGCCTAGCTAGCATCAAAGCTACCAGGCGGCTCGACTTAGCATATATTAGCCTAGCTTAGCTTCGACGGCTAAATAACAATAACTGTGACGCGCTGGGATTAGCAATGTCCTCTCCTCAATTTAAAGGAGACGGCTTTAGAGGCACAGCGTGCCAACATCCAAGAGTTTTAGTTAAAGACACCAAAGGTGGCGAAAATAAACCTGAACGGAAGAGATGCTGGTTTTGTCCCCCGGCACAGCGAAGAGGCGCCCGGCAACCAGGATCTCACTCACTATGGCGCGCTTTCTATAAAAACTCCCAGCATGCACTTTGGTCTTCAGTGCGTGACAAACGCTCGTTCGCAATAAAAAAGAAAGGCAAAAGAAACACACTCCTGACCCGTCCAAGATGGTAGACTGCAGGACGTATTTGCTCCAAAAGAACAAATGAGAGAAAGAGAATGTCAGGTTGAAAAAAAATGGCGGGAGATACGACTCCACCGGCACTCACACACACTCCCGTACGACCCTGAATACACACCACCACCAAACCGCGCGGAATCGGGCAGCGTTGCCCCGCCTACCGTAGCCACCGATTGGCTATGAGCAGCCACCGCTATCAAAGCGGAGGGAAGTTGATTAGTCTAGTTGGCTGACTGTCGTTGTAGCCACGCCCATCATGAATCATAGCAACGCCTCTTATATAAAAATCAGGGTGAGGAGAAAGCCATAAATGTCTGTTTAGAGAAGTGAAGTGAAGAGGGATGAGTAATGGAAGTTTCAATAATTTTCATAGTTTTTTATAGTTTTTAACTTGTCTGTCCAGTCACTTGGATGATGTGTTTGGCTTATATTTTATCTTAAAAATACAATCACATAATTTAATGTCAATATTCAATACAATAGGAAAATGATTTTAAAAAGAATTTGTTAAATTTTCGCAAATATTTCTAAACTTTTCCAAAAGCCTTAATCATGTGACTAGGGATCGTTATAAAATTCGACCCAAGAATGGCTGAGGCAAAAGAAAGTGACTCAAACACTCAGGATAAAGTGGTATAGAAGAAGCGACTCAAACAAACAACAATAAATTCTGCTCATAACAAATCTAAAGTGGTGCCAAACAGTCTTTAAAGAGTCATTGAATCTTTGTTTGCACGCTGCTGGGCTGTAAATGAATGTAAAGGGACTTTGGTTCCTCTGTCATACCAGGGTCTCCGGTTATAATACGTATATGCCCTCACCTCAGACTGCTGTGGGTATGTTTGCTCAAACGACCCGTTTTTATTCTCTCTCATGGTTACTGCTTTTTTATTATCATCATGGAAGAAAAAACATATATTGATTTGTTCATTCATCTTTGAAGGTTCAGTTTTTCATAGTTTAGTTTCCTGTTTATGGAGTAAGACATACTGTCATGCTTTCATTTGTGCTTCTTTCGCACACTTTGCCTATACACAGTAAAGTATCACACTGATTGGCTCTGTTGAGTGACATGTATAGCCACGCCCACCTCAAGAAACGAAATTCTAGATGCTTTACGGGTCTCCTACAGGTACTCTGGTTTCCTCCTACTGTCCAAAGATAGCAGATTAGGCTAATTGGCGTCCAATTTGCCCATAGTGTGTGTGTGTGCGTGCCCTGCGATGGACTGGCACTCTGTCCAGAGTGTACCCCATCTTGTGCCCAAAGTCACCTGGGATAGGCTCCAGCCCCCTGCAACCCTGTACAGAATAAGCAGTACAGAAGGTGAATGAATGTATACGTGAAAATCTTGGAAAGCTCATATAAATAGACATATGGACAAAAAGAGTTAATTGGCTACAAGTTTGAGAACTCCTGAGCAAATTTAGAGATTACCCTAAATTTTAACATACCTTTCACACCAGTTGGGATCATTTATATATCACAGTATAATCAATAGTGTTTTAAACTAAATAGTAGCCATCATTCTGGAAATCGGTTTCAGATACCAGCATTGTAGTTGTCATGTATACACATTCAGAAAAGATGACAGTTTTTTATCTATACATAATCCGTGATGCAGTGGGTAAACTGCACATTTTAATGAGGTTTATCATGGTATAATGTAATGATAATGTAATTCCTGAGTATATTTTCACAATAGGTCTTGCATGTGTTACAACAATTAGAGAGTACTGTATGCTGAAATGTGTTTTGGCAACACATACATAGGTTCTCAGCCCTGGTCCTGAAGCACCATGTCCTGCACATTTTAATCTTTTCCCTACTCACAGTACACCTAATTCAACAATTAGCCACCTAATTCAACAATTAGCTTATTAACTAAGTAACCACACTTTGGTTAAACTTGTGCAACCTGAAAGTTTGAAAGTTTAAGTAAAGTCATGAGCCACTCACGTCTCCATAATTAGAGAGAGAAATGTGTCAAAAATAGCACTAAGGCGTAAAGATGATCCCAGTTCCAACAGGGTACACATTTTATGCTTGTCTCTGAAGCAAAGTACTACCATACTAAACTATATGTATATACCATACTGAAGTATATGTATTTGGATACAATATCACTGCAGGTTTGGCCATATACCTTTGTTAATATAATGTAAATACTAAAAGTACAAAAAAAGTTTATGGTACCACCTCAGGGACAAGTTTGGTAACAAGTTCAGTAGATATCTAAATTACCTGTTGCCAGCTGATTGCTGATAATTGCACAAATTATATTCTGGAATATTTTGCTTCATAAAAATGGTAGCCCTGATAGCCCCAACAACCAGCCTTAGACTTTCAACACAGGGAAACGTATTGTATTTGCCGTCCATAGTAATCATACAGTTGTTCTACCGTCCGGTTAGTTAGAAATTGAGTTGAGACTCATTGGTGTCTTTCTTTGATGTTTAGTTATCAGGAGACTCAGGAGGTTTCCTCTTCCAATAGCAAGTTTTTCTGGTATGCTCTCATGCTCAGTTTATATTGTGTGTTCCAAAAACAATTATAGGCAAAAGTTTGAAAGTTACTACATTTAAAAAGTATTTAAAAAATACTTACTTGAGACTTGTAACATTATGAATACATACTGTATTAGGTTCATTCTCATATCTTTCACATATTTCATTTTTGTATAGATTTTTTTTCTATAAAGAAATCTTCATAGACTGTTTGTAAATGTAAAGACCTTCATATCTGCAGTGCAAGTATGAAAAAAAGGGAATTGCTAAAACTGCTGTACTTAAAATAGCTTCATCATCCCACAGCACAGTATATTACTTTTTTTTTTTTTTTGCTAGATTCTCATATCAGTTTCTCTCAGATTTTCAAAGATCAATTTACAGTTTCACCTTAAGATACCTGAGCTGAGTCCAAAATGTCTTTGCTGACCTAACCTTCGCTAAATTTAGCCTGTTAACAAATAAATCCCATTTGGTAAACCGTCTAAACCACTAGTTCTTGCTGCATGCAATAAAACAAAGGATGATAAAGCAACACATGCAATGAAAGTGAAAGCAAATATTCTACACAAACTTAGAAAAGCTTAAATTGCAATACAAATGAGTTGATATGTAAACGTCCTAAATTGTACCTACACTATCCCATGACACTATACTTTTATAGTGTTCTTTCCCACATTGACTTATTTACAGCAAATATAATACTTATAGATTTGTCTTCAAGTAAATACCTCACGGTAAAAATACATAAAAGCTTTGGGGAAAAGAAATCTAAATGAAATTTCAACCATTTGTATACTTTGTGCCGTTTCAGTCTGTTTGTAGAGCTTTGCTAGAGATCAGGAGTTGTTTCTTTTGTTAATCACTTGCTAATTTTAGGAATCAGTTCTGGGGAAGTGACATCATTCTTTCTTTATGAAACTTGAATGTAGCAGACAGACGCTCAGTCCACAACATGGCTGCTCATTTCAGTCCCACGTGTCCTGGTGAGCAGTGTTGATCATGATGTGGCGATGTTAAAACTTGGCTTTTAATAAAAGCCTTTTATTCTGTACAAACTCTTTTCAAAGGTGGAGCAACCGCCACATCTTCATCCTCCTGTAAAATTCATAAAGTCATACAGAGAATAAATTAGGAGGATTACTTAAAGGTACTTTTTAAATAATATACGTGAATGCTCCTTCAGCTAATGTATGAAATCACTAAAGGGAATGTACGGCACCTGAGCAGACAGAGGCAGCAAATCCTCTTTTATCAGAGTTGGAGGTTCATCAGTGACTTCACTGCTGGTCATTGATGGTTCTGTGAGCAAAACCAGAGGATTAAACAAGGAATACAGTGTAAGTATAGTGCTGTGTGAAAGTATTTGCACCCTTCCTAATTTAAAACTTTTTGTCACGCTTAAACTAATTTTAATATTACACAAAGATAACCCGAGTAAATACAAAACGCAGTTTTTAAATGATGATTTCATTTACTTAGGGAAAAAAAAGCTGTTTACACCTAACTGGCCCTATGTGAAAAAGTAAGTTTAAAAACTTTTATTTAAAAACTGCAATTTGTATTTATTTGGGTTATCTTTGTGCAATATTAAAATTAGTTTAACGATCTGAATCATTTGTGTGTGACAAATACGCACAAAAAAAAAATCAGGAAGGGGCAAATACTTTTTTCACAGCACTGTATTTCTTTATTTACTTTAGTCTATTAGGTTTAAAGAATATAATTTATTGTGGCAGTTGTTTATAATATTTTAATATGTTAGTTGTGCTGTCAATTCTATCTTTATACCAACGTTATTGTTGAGATGTCTAAATTGTTTGCCCAGCAGGGGGCTCACACCTGCAGTCACGATACTCTACACACAGAAACCCAACAGCAGAATGGTTAATAAACAGCATACATTTCTTATACATATTCATATCTTAATACACTGATTTTTTTTAAAGGTTTTCAGTGTCACAAAATACACATGGACCACTGAAGACTAAATATCCTGACATCTGTCTTTAAAACTAAATCATTCATAACTGAATTAATAATTTCTATGTATGTATATATATAAAAACATGTTATTTTTGGTTATTTAGTGGATAAGTCATTTCCTTGAAGGTTTTGTTTAATATTAAATTTGTCTGTTTGTTAAATCTCAAATTGGGTGAAATAATGTATTATAATTGGTTTATGAATGAAGTAATTACTCCAAGGTCAATCTTAACATGGTCTCTCAAGCAAAGAAAATCAGTCACGTGGGGAAAAAAGTCCTCTCAACATAGACATACTTAGAGGCAGACACAATCGTCTAGACAGGAAGTTAAACTCCCCAAAAAATTCTCTCTGTCACAGGCCTAAAGTAAAAACATAAGTGTATATGACTGTTCTGGACATCATACAGCGTTTTACCTCAAATCACAGCTGATGGGTATGAGAGCAGATTCGGTCAGCTGATCACCAGTGTGTAAAACCTGGCTGATTTGTGCTTGAATAAATCAGTGCTTTCATCAACCGGTCACTAATTACCAATGTTCCCAAAAACCCATTACTGACCACCATCATTTCCCAACATCCAATCACTAATCATAATGTTCCGAACCACCTATTACCATTGATGGTGGACAATATTGCTTCAATCAAATCATACCCACTATAGATTCCAACTTAACTTGATCTGATGTGTGCATGAAACTTTTAATCAGAAAATAACTTTTTTTGACTTAATCTTAATTCCATAATTTCCATCATTAAGAATTCAATCTCATCTATGATTGGTTAGATGTTAGCCAATCAGTAGCCCTTCCTCAGTCAGCAACCCAGTGCGAGAGTTCTTCTCACAGAATTCACCAATCAGGAATGGAAGAAAGTGAGGGCTAACCTAAAGTTACCCCCACATGGGGCAAACCTGCAGAAATAGCAGATTTATTCCAGCAAGAGGGATATGATCAGATCCAAATGTTTACATAGCTGATATCTACCTATTGAACAGATTGTTAGAGGTTTACACCACCCCTATCATTCCAATTGAAAACTCACTCAGACCAGGCCAGGTCAGACTGTAAATGAATGTATACACACTGGGGAGGTGCAGGAGAAATGAGTCGGCCTCACCGGTTTCAATGATTTAGTCCGGGAGCACGATGATAGAAAATTGCTGCCTTGTAAAGTTGTTCTAATGGTGAATAATCCTAATTTTGGAAAATCCTCAACAAAATTACGTCTGGGATTCTCCTTGTGATTTAAAGCCGCAGAGACAAAACTGTCGCATTTGTTCGAGATTCATTTCCTTAGGGACGATTACGTTTTTTTGCCACATGATGGCAGTATGGGGAAAAGGGACAGATTTAGTCAAGTCGATTGGCATGCTTTATATCGTATATTTGTGTCAAATACATGCAAGACCCACTATGTTGGACTTAGGAACAAATCGGACTGCTCCCAGAACAGAACTCGGACTACCCTTTATTATTGGAATATTGGCATTCATGTAAATGCACCTACTATTCACCAATGTTTCCAATAAACAATCACTATCTAACGATTAATATTGTTCCCAACGACCAATTGGAGGTCAGCATTAATTCCAATGCCAATAATTGTTCAGTGGCTCTTTGTCCCTAATAAAATTCTTCCTCATGTAACCAGAACATGCAAAATTGATTTATGACATTACGTGCATAAAAGTAGAAGCAATAAAACAGGTGTTGTCAGGGTCATTGATAAAGTAAATCATGTATGTAAAGCCTTACCCTCCATGGTCTCCTGTCCCAGGGTGGGTGGCTGCGAGTCTTCTGTGCGGAAGTAGGGAGTGTGAGTAGGGCTCACTGCCCCACTGGCATGCTGTGGACTAGAGTTACTGCTGCTGTCCACTTTGTTATTTGACTGATAGGCATCCGACAAGAAACTCTGGTTACTATTGTCATCTGTTAAGCAAGATTGAAGCATGATTAATGAAACTAAAAGATGTAACTGAGCAAAGCTTGCATTTTTTTTTAAATAAACTAAAAAAACATATGAGCATGAGCTTAACTTTAGCATTTATCTTAACAACTGGTACATTGCAATTTTAAAAAAAAGTTCAAAATCGATCATTTTTAATTGTCATTACCCTGAAAATCCAGTAGGACCGAGCGAGCATTTTCTAGCACCACGTCAGTAGGAAAGCCCTTGAGTTCCCTTGATGCCCCTCCTGGGCCTTTGGCTTTAAATATCTGTGACAAACAGAGTGACTGAATATCGATGTTAAAATGAGCTCACATTTCTCTTTATGTGTTAAGACCTCATACCTGCTTCGTCTCTGATACAGGAACCCACTTAAAGATCCGTAGGGATGTGTCACCCACTGTTACCCACTTTTTCTCCCTAGACAAAAAGCATCATAGGTTACATGAAACATTTGCTAAATAGAAAACAGGCCTGACAAAAATGTGAATTAACCTGTATTTAAACTATTCAAAAATGAGTAACAATTTATTCATCTGCTATTTACAGGTTCGCAGGCGGGTCTGGTGCCTATCCCAGGAGACTTTGGGCACAAGGTGGGGTACACCCTGGATGTCTCCGATACCACGAGCAGTTTGGGAACTCCAATTAGCCTAATTTGCATGTCTTTGGACTGTCTGAGGAACCCAGAGTGCCCAGAGGAAACCCACCAACCAGGGACATGCAAACTCCATGTACACAGACCAGAGGTGGGAATCGATCCCCAAACCCAAAGGTGCAAGGCGTCAAAGCTAACCACTTAACCACTGTCCCAGTGACTAAAAGTGACTAAAAATTAAAACCTATGGTTCAAGAGTTCAACTATTAGGGTTGAGTAATACATATTATCAAGTTGTCATTGATGGTGTAATGAGAAGGATTTGGGGCAAAATGAAAGACACACAAAGGCATACAAGTAGCTGAATGTTTTTTCTGAACGTGGTAAATCTGTTATGACCCACCGTGTTCGTCCATGTGCCACATTGAGTGACAGATACTCCCCACCCTAGAGATATATTCGTAGTTTCTGTCACAGTTACTTAGGGGGGTCAAGTTGCCAGCTCGACGCCTGATTGTATCTGAGAGTGGCCACAACGTAGTATCTCATTCCGACACCTTAGTAAGCCATGGACACAACATAGTGTTTCATTCCCACGCCTTCATAAGTCGTGCCTACAACATAGTGTTTCATACTTATGCCATAATAAGTCATAGTCACAACATAGTATCTCATTCCTATGCCATAATAAGTCATGGCCTCAACATATCTCGTTCCCACACCTTAGTAAGTCATGGGCACAGAATATTTTTCCCCACAATGTCACCAGAGGGGATCCTTACTTTATAAAATTCTGTGTATATCTTTTTCTTACAAACATTTGTTGTGCTTTTACATTTGGTTTCATGAAGATCCAAAATAATCGACTTTATTTAAGACCTTGGTTTTAACAGCAAGTACTCTGGTGTGGACGCCATTAATGAAACTTTATTGATATATTTTTTATCTTTAAAATGTTTAGTATTCTATAAATACAGCTGGATGGGATACGATATTAGAAACTGAAAGTTCAACATGACCATTATATTAATTTATTGTGTATTTTGTATAGAAATATACTTCTATCCCCACTGAGGTAAAACAGACAGCACTGCGGTTAGGTTAGCTCTGCTTCACCTGAGCAACGCTATCGGACTGACATCCTCAGGACACGCCCTCTTTTTTGCATAACGGACAAACCTCGCCATTCTATTGGACCGTACAACTGTCAATCCAGACTTCGCCCCGCCCCCAGGCCACATTGAAGTTTGTGTTTTCGTGACTAGCTTAGCTGTTGCTTTTTTACAGTAAGAAACTTCATCGTCTTTAGATTGTTTAGCTTACCATCTACGGACCCGTTCGATCGCCGCCATGACTTTTTTGATATCATCTTTTGCACGGCTTCGCGTTTCCGCTCGCACTGACCGTCCGGACATTTTGATGAGTTATTATCTGAGTTTGTTCAGATGCCTCTCTCTTTTCCTGCTCCCCTCTGCTGCCTGCGATTTGGCCGCTCCGTACAAGATCTCGCGAGATTTTCTTACTCCTGTTCGTTAGCACCCAGTGGCTGTGCATAATCACCTCAAGATTATTTTCTGTCAATGTCATGTACACGTCAGTACACATTTAGGCTTTTTTAACAATAAATTGAACCAAGTTCAGATCCACGTATGTTCATGATGGAAGAAGAGATGGGCTTAACAGATCACTTAAAGTGTTTAATCCAAACTTCAAAAACTCAAGTGTGGCCTGTCAGTGAAATTTTCCTCAATAAAAGATCCACAGCTTTATTAAATAAGTATTAGTATAGATATATTACAATTAACTATTTGTGTACTAGCTGTATTATCTTAATAAACAGATTTATAATGCAATTATCCATGTGGTTTATTTTACTGTTTATTGGCCCTGGATGTACAAGTTTGTGTAAGGGAATTTGTAATATCTTGTTAATTACATCTAAATAATAATTTTTTTAAAAATGGAAATTTTAAGACATAACTACTCCATATGGCTAAATAATATGTAGTTAATCTCCAGGGGCTGGGTTCGATTCCTGCCTTGGGATCAGTGTGTATGGAGTTTGCATGTTTTCCCTGTGCTTAGTGGGTTTCCTCCTGGTACTCTGGTTTCCTCCCATACTCCTAAAACAAGCAGATTAGGCTTATTGGTGGATTCCCGAATTGCCCATTGCCCATAAAAAAATATATGTAAAAAAATATATGTCTACATGGCCAAAGCTGTGTCAAGACCTGAGCATCATTATCCTATATGGTTACTGAGCAACTCTTTAAAAAAACATTGGCATTAATATGGAGTTATTGTCCCACCTTGGCGACAAGATGGCTTGGTGGTTAGCACTGTCGCCTTGCACTTGCAGGGTCCGGGTTTGATTCCTGCCTTGGGGTCTGTGTGCATGGAGTTTGCTTGTTCTCCCCATGTTTAATAGATTTCATCTGGGTACTCTGATTTCCTCCCACAGTCCAAATGCATGGAGATTAGGCTAATTGTTGTTCCCAAATTGCCCATAGTGTGTGAATGCGCATGTATTGCCCATGTTGAAGACATCCCACCAGGGTTGTCAAATAGGAATACATACAATGGTAATCACCCTTGGACTCCACGGTCCCTAGGTTCCCAGGTTTCTAGATGGATGGAATCTCCCTCTTGTTTTTATAATAATCCCTACTGTTCTGTCAAGGTCTGCTACTAGTTTTTGGAGAACGACTAAGGCGATTTGTGCTCTTTCAGAAAGAAGAGAGTATATGAAACACACGACTAATGTAGAAAAACCTCTGGCACACAATCGGGATTCCATTTTATCCCAAAGGTGTTGAGTGGGGTGGACATTTGAATTCTTCCCCTCCAACATCGGCAAACCTACAGTAAGATGTTACAGACCCCCTATTGTGCAAAGGTCACTCAGCACAGTTATGCTGGGAAAAGTTGGGAAATGAGTCTTTCATTCCTCAGCATAGAAAGACATTCTGGACAATTGGATGCAACATGGAAATGTGTTCTGTCCTAAATATAAAAAAAATATTTTAAATTTATTCCTTCTTTCATCTTCCATACTGATTATTCCGTAAAGTATCGCAGAGGGCCTGGAGCCTATCCAAGGAGACATTGGGCATGAGGCAGGCTACACACTGGAAAGGGTGCCAATCCATCACAGGGCACGCACATTACAAGAGGTCTGGGGATGGCAATAAGCCTAATCTGCATGTCATTGGACTGGGGGAGAAAACCGGAATACCCGGATTGAACCCACCAAGCACAGGAAGAACATGCAGACTCCACGTTTATGAACCCTCAACCCTGTAGGTGCAAGGCCGTTTACAGTGCTAACCACTACGCCACCAGGCTGCCTAGATGAAAATTAATAAAGCAAAAAAAAAAAGTTTTAAACTTTTGAACACTATGTTTCATGTTTTATCTACAGTATGTAGTGAATAAAAATAATTTGGTTTATAACCACTACTTTTCCCACTTATGTATATAATGTTTACAAAAGCAATGTGAACAGATGGATGCAGTTTAATCAAGAGGATTCAAGACACGGGTACAATGATGGCGCAAATGCATGGTTTGTGATAAAGACTATGTTGAGTAGTATGTTTGTATAGAGGAAGATCTTGAATGATCTATGTCAGTTAATAGAAAAAGTTATGCTGCTTTTGCATTATTTTTGAGAACTGTGGTAGTAGTATTAATAGCAGTAATAATAATAATAATAATAATGATAATAATAATAATAACAACAAAATCAACAGCAAAAAAGAAAATAAATAAGTCTCCACCATTTTTCAAAAAGTAGGAATGTGTATCTGCTCCAAACCTTGAAAATATTCCTCTTTTTGGCTGTGAGAACGCTGCACAATTATTATTATTTTTTACAAATAAAACAGATCATTATATATATATATATATATATGTATATGTTATTCTATATCAACTAAGTACATAGTAAATAGTAAATAGGTAATAGGTAAACATAGTAATAGGTAAACATAGTAATAGGTAAATAGTAGGTTCTCTACTTTACTTAGAGACTTTAAATGGAGTTTGTGTGTGAATAAAAGGCCAAAATGGGCAGAAAAACAAAAATGTTCCACATCCACCAGAAGCAGGTACCATTGGTGTTATTATGCATGCTGCTTTTTGGCTAAATCCCAGATATTGCTTTATGACTGCTTTATTGCTATACTGAAACAGGTGACAATGTGAAAATATTCACATATATTTTCAATCTTTATTTTATATTATATACTCATGCTTTCGAACTCAAGTCCATTCAAGTCCAGCAGCTTATTAAGTCCGAAAAAACAAGATCACTCGTCTGAGTCTAATCCCTCAGTATGCTATACCATTCCACTCCACTGCAAAGATGAATACACCACCTCCTCTCCTATTTCCTCTCTGCTGTCCCTGGTATCCTGTGGTGAGCAAAGTATCACTGTTTTCTTTACATTGGATCCCAGCCTTGCTATAGCAAAAACGTCAGAAATCGGTAGCTTTTCATCCATCGCCAAGCACAGGGCAATGAAGTGGGCATGAAAGCGGAGTGGATCACCTGAAAGAAAACAAGAATTACCAAGTTAATTGTGTAATAGCAAGAAGCAGAATAGAATGTTCCTGATGTACTTTTAGAAGATTAAATAATTGAGTAGAAACATTTCCACTCATACTCATCTCACACATCTCACCTGGATACACCAGATAATCTCCCCCAAACTTCCCGGCCGCAGTTAGGTAGAAGCCTTTTCTCCTAAGATCCTTATAAACCCGGAATCTTGTCTCTGAGCGCTGGTCTCTAGGCAGTGGCCAATCAGCAGCCAGGAAAGCATGTTCCTCTGGACAGTGACTGAAGCCGGCACGAGCGGTGCAGAGTTGGACAGCCATGGCAGAACGAGGGAACGAGAAGCTCTTCTCCAGAGATTCAAGTCTCTTTCTTACTGCCTGCTCTGCTCCCTCATTACCTGTGTGATCTTAGTGACAAAAAAATTAAATAAAATAAAAAATTCAGTCTTCATGATAGATAGATTTTTTTTTTAAATAATGAGTTTATACTGTATATTGGCACAATGGGACTTTTGATTTAACGGAGCACTGAAGACTTTGTTACAGATAACTGGTAATACTATATGTTGTATAACGAATGCTTTAAAGTATCACAAAAACTCTTGGACTCATATATATATATATATATATATATATATATAAAAAAGATAAGATGAGTATATGAG
>JAOVVB010000033.1:4828921-4839310 GCA_028570985.1 Heterobranchus longifilis
GATAGTTCAGGACTGGAATTTCCTACAAGTCTACCTGAGCCTCCAATAACTACTTGGACTCCATCAATTAACATCAACTGTTATACTGAACTGCCTGCCACCTAACACACAGTATGAATGCAGATAAATTCCTGCTCTCTGTTTCACCCAAATTGAGATGGTTCCTCTCAAGGTTTCTTCCTATTGACATCTCAGGGAGTTTTTCCTTGCCACTGTCGCCCTCTGCTTGCTCATCAGGGACTATCTGACCATTTTGATTCAAACACATTCACATTCCATATAAACTTAAATAATTCTTTCGATTGTGTAAAGCTGCTTTGCGACAATGACATTAAAAGCGCTGTACAAATAAAATTGAATTGAATTGAATTAGCATGTTGCATTTAGAACATGGGATTCTCCAGCAAGCCATGGGAATTAATACCATATAAGGAACGCGCAGCAAGGGAGTTGTTTCATGGAAATATGTGAGATGTAAGAGATAGAGGCATGGGAATGTCCATAAAATGTTAAAAAATCCTATCACTCCCATTGCACAAAAAGATGAAGGTATGTGGATTTGCTATGATTGATTGGCAGTTGGTGTAAATGGGTGTATAAATGTGCATACCACTGCGTGTGTAAAAAGTGTGAATGGGGAATTCTCTCATCTAGTACCCTGTCTTGCATTTTTCCCCCCACTGCATATTTAAAAAATCGAAATTAGTACAGCGATACTTATGTTTACAATCAGTACATTTCCCATAATGCTTTTTCCTGTTTATACAAGTCATCAGCATTTAATAATTAAAAGGGAAATATTATGCAAAATTTACTTTTCAGTCACTTTTAGGCCTTTGGGTGGTCTCCAGTATGTGTATACAAACAAAAAACATGCTGAAAAAAAAAATCCCTACTTTTGTTGTCATTTTAACATTTTTGGATCAACCAGGGTTTAAACAAGCCAATTAGATTTTCCCCCTAATTTGACTTCATATAAGAAGATATCCTTCCCTGGCTTGTTGCTCAGCTTTTCTGTTCTCTGGAGAGAAGTGGCTCAGCAGTAGCTCATTTACATAAACACTGAAACAGCGTGTTCGGAGGAGAAGTGAAGTAAAGGGAGTTTGAGGTATGGAATAATCTTAGTAATTAATTATCTGAGGGGAATTCAGGTGGAGCATTAATACAACAGGTGGAACTCTGAGACATGTTAAAGACATAGTAAAATGAATCATCATGTCATAAAGTCACATGTTCTACCCACGTCTGCATGGGTTTCCTCCCACCTCCCAAAAACATATTGTTAGATACAGTATATTTGCTCCTCTAAAGTGGCTCATTTTAGGTATTTAGGCAAAATCCCAGACCACATAAATAGGAATCACTCTTCCTCAGGTTATATCTTTAACATTACTAAAAACAATACTTATCCTGTTTATCACCATGTAAATGAAGTCATATACAGTATGGGAGTGGTCAGGGCATGTTATATAAACAGACATTTCCATGACTGGTGAACGTATGCCCACTAATGTGTTTATGACCGTTAATAAGGATTAGAGTGCTCTGAATGTAGGTCAGCCGTACGAGCATCTGCAGCATGGCCATGTGGGATTACTGTTACTTATTCCACATACACGTATCAACACTGTTCACATATCACTTGTGCAGATGGGGCCAAAGACAGGTAAGCTATTTCTCAAGTGCTTTTATGTTTTTTATTTTATTTTGATTTATTTTTAATTGACTTTGAATAAGATTTTTTCCATTGTTTGAAACGTCCACATTAAAGTAAACCTGTGTTAACCTGTGCTTAAAACAAATTCTTCTCAGCTTTTTATCCCTTGCCAATGCTAAAAAGTAGTTTTAACTGCATAGATGTAAGCGTACATCCTATTACTTTTAGGTTCCCGCCAACATCTCTCACCTGTGCATGTAGTTTACTTTGCTAACTAGCAGGATTTGATGTCTGTTCGCTCTCCCCATCCTCCTGCCACATCCTGTCACCAGTATGACCTCACAGATTCCAGTGCCAAAGCCCTCATATTCCCAGGTCAGGGAAACACTGGTAAAGACTATTCCCCCAAAGGTAATCTGCTTGCTCGCCTGTGGGGGAAGAGACTGTCGCTATGAGGGGCCGCTGTGCTGGCGACCAAGTCAGCAGGCCATTAAGGGGGTCTTCTCTAGCTGGTGAGGATCCTATCTAAGAGTGTTTGCAATATTATATGTAGTGGTGGACAAAAGTAATAAGACAACATATTTTGTGTATTCTAGTAAACAGGTGATGTCACTAATTAGCTCTAATCTGAGTGAAGAGTTGCTCATTAGAATCAACTCGTTTAGTTAATGGACTAACAAATATGTGGCAGGACTAGTACTTTATGAAGCCGAGGTGTCCACCTCTGCACAGAAATTACTGAAACTCAGAAAGTATTTTTCTCAGGAAAATTTGTGTGACCTTCTGTGGAAAATTTCTGTACATGACCTTCAGAAAGCAATCAAGCAGGCATGGATTGAACAAATGACACCAGAGTACTGCAGACCTGTTTTTGACTGCAGCATGTGTTAAAGAATAAAGGACGTCATACTAAATATTGATTGTTGTAAAGGAATTTAGTTGAATAAAAGAACTAATTATTCTTATTATATTGACTGTCATTATTAAAAAAAAAAAAATCAAGAATGTCATTAAAACATTGATTATACTTTTGTCTCAATACTTTTGGCCACCACTGTATATGCATATGTATTATACAGTGTTTCAATTTACAGAAGTGGCCATTTTCATAACATGTCATATGTCATTTTTGGTGTCTCTTTAATAACTACTATATATTAATAACTATACTGATCATTTTAAAACATTTGTTCATTTGTTTGTTTATGTTTCAAGGGTGACTGACGATATCGTTGCCATGGCAAGACCTTCTACCAATCTCATTAAGACGTACAACATAATAGACCAGTTTAAAAAGTGAGTGTTTGAAATCATTTACTATAAAAGGTTGGTCACAATTACAATATTGTATTTGATATCGATACTCATCATAATATCAGAATATTGAATAATAAAACAATAATACAACGAGAAAAACGTAAATTCTTGCAATCGATCTGTGATCAATTGTACTGTATTTGAATAAAAGTAGAATGGATTACATAATAATGGATTTATATAATACCGTATGTATGTGTTGATTATTTCTAAAACACTTAACTCATATAGTGTTGTGAATTTAATTCTTCACATGTTGTAGGTACAGTATGCATATGGACCTGAAAACAGAATTTGCTTCTCAGTGATTTCTTCAATGTGTTGTAATAAATATTGTCCTATAATTTAGTCTGTAATGAAAGTCCCTGTGAAATTTTCTTCAATTTTCAGTTTTGCGTAGCAATGAGTTAAAAAGAAAAGATAATTGAAAGTAAAGGATTTAAAACCTGTCTAAAAATTGACTTAAATACTTAATTAATGAAAACAGAATGACATATGTAAGTACACGAGTGTTCGTATGTGTCTGCAGGTTGAACATTAAGTCCATCATTAACATGCAGCTGCCAGGCGAGCACGCTCACTGCGGTCCTGATCTGGATCCTAACAGTGGCTTCACCTACTCCCCTCAGATCTTCATAGAGAATCAGAGTCAGTCTTTCATACACACGCTTTTCCCGATCATGTTTTATGTGCTCCTCTTAATGCGATCTTCATCTTGTTCAGTTTACTTCTACAACTTTGGCATGGCCGATTTTGGCGTGTCGTCTCTGGAGGGGATTCTGAATGCAGTGAAGGTTTTGTCCTTCTCTGTGCAGGAGGGTAAAGTCGCTGTGCACTGTCACGCCGGACTAGGCAGAACAGGCAAGCGTTAAGATTACATATTAAGCTCCGACATGTCTATACGTGCCTTTTTAAATAAACATAATGCACTAGAAACTGACTAAACAATTTAGCTTGTAGTGATCAGTGATTTGTTTAACCATGATTTCTAACATCCAGTGTAACATAACAGGAGTGCTGATTGCATGCTACTTGATCTACACGTTAAGGATCAGTGCTAGCGAGGCTGTTCACTACGTACGGATAAAGAGGCCTTGCTCGATTCAGACCCGCGCCCAGATCAACCTGGTGTTTGAATTCGCGCGGCTCCTGGGCCGCCAGCTGGTGCAGTACCCGACGCTGAACATGCGGCATGGCGCTCCATTCAGTATGAAGCAGTATCTTCAACGCCAGGCCATACTCTTACATGGTGAAGAGGCCCGTTCCCTTGCACACATACCAAAAATCTTACATTTTCTCTGCAGCCTGCTGACAGCCCTCAGTCAGGGAACATCCAGTCCTCCAGAAATTCAGCAGGAACTAGGGAAAAAAGCAGCTGCTTTGGTTCTTCAGCAGGCTGTAAGGAATGTGTTGGTACTGCATAGGTATTTGCCTGTCCTGGTGGATGGGGAAGACTCTTGTCAGTCTGTCTCGTCTTGGGACGAGCCTTTCGGATTTTTAGAAAGGAAGAGGGAAATGCTTTTAAACAAGCGCAGTTACAGTGAATCAGACCTCAGCAAAATTTCTTTGTTAAAGGTGAGGATGAATTATAGCTCACTATAGCCCAAGCAGCATTGTTTAACTTTAAGATGTTTTGGTGAAGCTGGGAAAATTAAGATACTTGAGAAACAGAGGCTTACACTCGCATATTAGTACAAACAATGTATCAGATTATAATTGAATCATAAATTAGTATTATTTTCAGTTTTACAGATTTTCTTAAACTGTTCTATAATCAGAAACTTTAAATTCCCTATAATTCCTGTAATTCTTCTCTCTTTTTTCCAGGACATAAAATTTATTCACAGTTCCACACTGTTTGGGAATGGTGGTAAAGTCAGTAATGGAATTTTGAATCATGTAAATAAGTATGACAACTGTGCACCAGGTAGACAGACACACAATTCATCCTCAAATCATCACCTGATTAAGCCCAATGCTGCAAAAAGAGCAAAGTGCACGATGCAACCGTATCAGAGATTCCCAAAATTCAGCTCCAGTATCGAGGTAAGTTAATTTTGTAAGTATTTCTTGACAAGCATATGACTAACAGACTAATTTCCAACAGCCCCATGAAAGTCTGCTTCCTATTAGTTAATTTGATGTGCAGAATAACAGAACAGAGTTTCAAAGTAAAAAAACTTCCATTATGTCTCTATATAAACCCAAACCTCACTAATGCACTTATCCCAGCATTTAACTAGTGCTTGGAGAAGGTTTTCTCAGAGCCACGATCGGACTGCTTGCTTCACGACTGAAATCCTGGCCCCCCAGGAACTCCTTTAATTGCCCAATCATGTGCGAATGGTGCGTAGCAGTATGAGGTTGTGCATTGTCCTGAATATATCATCATGGCTTCAGTGTACTGAGAAAACAATCTACGTTGATGGTATTTAAGCACTAGAGTAACAGGGGCTTATATGAAGAATTAAACATATGAAGTTATATGAAGGCTTATATGAGTTTTTACTCTCATATATGTGTTCTGTTATTCTACACCCAGTTTTACTTGAACGCTCCTTGTACAATGCATTTTTAAAAACTTTTGTTTTGTTTTTATGGACAAAGCTCCGTAAAAATAACACATGTGCAAAAACATCAATTACATCGAGAGCTGTTGCTAAAGCAATGTCACAAAAGGAACCTGCGTGCAGCAAAATCCTGCAAAAAGCCGCGCTATTACAGGTTAGACCCCCTTACTGACAAGTATTTTCCAAAAAAGCAATGTACTGTATATAGTGCTTTTAGTAGCATTTTGTTTCAATAAATATGCATGTAATAAATTTCCTGCAAAAAAAGTTACATAAATATTTTAGAATTATGAACTTTCCTCACTTGGATTTTTGTATTATGTCTCATTACAATATGCTAATACATATTTTTATATACATTTCTAGGCCATTTAAGGCAATTGATTTTGAGTTAAATTTTAATTCACAGCATATCAAAGTGAGGGTGTATAATATACACTGACTATATCTACACTCTTCACAATCCCTACAGGAGGAGTTGAACCTCAGTGCTTATGGATGGGCCACACTGGCCATAGAGACGGACCCAAACGTTCTAAGTGCTCTGATGTGGATCTGGTTAGAAAAACTCAAGGTCAGGAACAAGTAAAACTAGTGATGCATCTCATTAGCACACAAACCTTACCTGCACTGTCTTACTACTAAAGTTGAAATAAGGTATAAAGCATGACAAAGGGTGCTATTATAAGAAAAATAAATACATTATTGGGTGGTGTGACATGGCTGAACACAATATCATATCCCAAGTGTTTTATTCCTCTTATACCACAATGATTGGCAATCATTACTCTCACTCATCGTCTATAGCACTTTATCCTGTATACAGGGTCTCAGATTACCCTAACCTGCATATCTTTGGACTGTGGGAGGCAACCAGAGTACCCGAGGAAACCCGCAAAAAGAACATGCAAACTCCATGCACACAGACCTGAGGCGGGAATAGAACCAAGGCCGTGGATGTGCAAGGAGACATTACACATTTTTTTTTTTAGATAATGACTTAAACACTATATAATCTAGAGTGAATAGTTATATTTATATTTAAAGTTAATCAACATGTGTCAGTTCCTGTTACTTCATTTACAGTATATAAGCAGCCATGATCCATATGCACTGCCACTTGAGACTCCTTCAAAAAATGTTAAACATCTCCTTAAAGAAAAGTTCACAATATAAGTTAATACGTATGAGGGGCATTGACGTCAAACAGGACTTTTGATTGGGCAGAATAACAGAACAAAAAACAAACAATATTTCTCTATATAATCCCCTCCTATACTAATGCATTTAACCCAGTGTTTCACTAGCGCTTGATTACCATCCAGAAAGATTACTCAGTATGCTGGAACCATGACTGGACTCCCTGCTTCACATCATCACCACTGCTGAAACTCTGGCCACCCAGGACCTTTTGAATTGCTCTTTGCTTTAATGGAAAGAAAAAAAAAACAGCCTGGTTTCATCATCAAAGGTGTGCAGTTGTTTTTTCTGGACAATACATGACATCATACTACCCACTGCACCACTTGCATATTACAGGAACTCACTGGGAGTTATTGCTACATTGGTTATACAGTCCTGAAAGGCAGTTCCACAATTTTGGGTAAGAAAGGGAGTTCCTGGGAGGCCTCATGGCTCTAGCATAATGAGAAATCATTTCCATTCTTGATGTTATCCAAGCACTTTTGGGATAAGTGCACAGGTGATTATATATAGAGGGAAATTAGTAGAAGGTAGTTTTTACTCTCGTGACTGTGTTCTGTTTTTCTGCACAAAAGTCCTGGTTTGACATGAAAACAATTTGTAGATGATTTTTCTTTGTTAAATAACATTCATTTATTCATTCATTCATTTATTATTAGCCATACTGTACATGTATGTAGCGCATCTGTAATGCAATTCCCTATGAATAAGCTTAATTCAAATTAATTAAAACTGTCATATAAAGCAAGCAAATGTTTTTTTTTTTTTTATATATTAGTTTCATAATGTGGTCCTATGTGTTTGAACAGGATCCGGTCCTAAGTACAGACGATATAAATAAACTAACAAATGCTCCAGGACCAAACCCTCTAAAAATGCTCCACAAGGTGACCTCATTAATACGAAAACACACTGATTTAACACATTTATTAAAACTTTAATGGCAAATGTATGGTTCTCTACTGATAAGTGCTCTCTCTCTCTCTCTCTCTGTCTATTTGTATAATGTATGCATGCACACTTTAGTCTCAGCATAGCACTCTGTGTTGTTTGCTGAGCTGTGTAGCTCAGGTGACGTCTCAATGTCCACACCTTGAGAACCCGGTCCTGCAAAGGCTTGTCAAGGCACTGACCAGGGTAACAGTGTGTGTGTATGTGTGTGTGTTAATACATCTGTATTTTTGTATATATAATCTTATCTCATTATGTATTGTGAGTTAGGGTCAATTTGTGTCTGAATGCAATTTATGACACATGTATATGTGGTGTTCATTTGAATAGATGAACAGATAGTAATGGAAATAATGACGAGCATGCTAAAAAATACCAGTGTGAGTTCATTGTCAATATATTGATTTATATATACTGTCTGTTTTTTCTTTGGATTAGTACCTTCCAGAAGAAACTGAAAGCCATAACACATTGCTGAAAGTGTTTGGGAACAAAGTAAGAGATTCAGTGTCGCAGTGTTGCTCAACTTTCCACAAAGCCACAGGGACGTCAGCAATCGAGAAGGGAACTTAAAAGTGTTATAATGGATCAAATAAATAAATAAATACAATAAAATAAAATACACTGTATTTTCTCCCAGTGAACTGTGAATTAATTAAAAGAAAAATGACCAAATGTATGGGATGTTCAACAAGCAATTACTGTATATTTTAGCATAATTATTGATTATATAGTGTATATGCAAGATAGTCAGATATGAAAATGCCTTTTAGGTCATGCAGTTGACGGGTGACTGTATTATATTAGCCGTGTAATGATCACTATCATTAATTAGAATTCATTAGAATCAGATTGATATAATCCTGAAAATGACAGCGATTACTCATTTATGAAATATAGTAGACAACTAATTATTGAGAGCTTTAATTATGATAAATACATTAGAATTTATACAGATTAGTTGAAAATAACAGGTAAGTAAGTAATTAAGTAAGTATGTAAGCAAATAAGAAATGAAAAAGAGTAAGTAAGCAAGTAGGTAAGTATGTAAGTACTGTAAGTAAGCAAGTAAGTATGTAAGCAAGTAAGTAAACAAGTAAGTAAGCAAGGAAATAAGTATGTAGGTACGTAAGTAAGTAAACAAGTAAGTAAGCAAGCAAGCATGTAAACAAGTAACCAAGCAAGCAAGTAGGTACGTAAGTAAAATAGACTTGGTTTTTAAATCATATTTAAAACAGGGGTTGACTGAAGTTGTGTATTATATACTTCAGATCCTAAGAAACATAATGAATAGCATTTAATAATTGACCATGCTGTTAGGGACGAGGCTATTCACAAAGCGTGCAATGTCTTTGAGGTATGTCTCGATGGTGACGCGTTGCTATAGTGACAGCGAAGTAAACACATGAAGAATCTCAGCTGTTTAAATGTGCTCTGCGCCGCACGTGCGTTCCAGCGTCGTCTGCGCGAGCTTCAGGTGCGATATTTTAAACCTCGCAATTCCTCTCTCACTTTCTCCTCCTTTAACCGTCACTTTCCTCTTTATCTTATTGAAAGGAAGGCAAGTACGTCATTGGTTTTTATTCTGTCTTTGCAAGGTCTCTGATTTAACCCGAGTGTCAAGAAAAGCATTACAAATGTAGTCATTGAACACACACGGCTTAATCTGTGACCATGAGTCTAAATTTAATATGATTACTTGTGTTACAGGGTTGTTTGTGTTTAGAAGTATGATTGAAAGACATTTCGATGAAATTTTAGTTCAGATATAATATAACTTGCATTGCAGTTCCATTCTACTAAATAAATCAGACTAATTAAAGACATGAATAACAGGGGTTATATCATTATTATTTCTTCCTTGTGCGTTTGCACTCCTTGTTGCTATGACAACATGACATTCGTGAGCTCCTCTCCATTGCTTGTCTTTGTAATCTAGTCGAAACGAACTGAATAAAATTCACCTTTACCTTTCTTCTGCACCCAGGATGAGTTCATGTTCATTTTCTGTCCTAAACAGACAGGATTTATTATTCAGTCTGATGTGTTAATCCTTTACAGAGCAGCTATGGACAGTCCTGACGTGTGGGTTGGTTCCTGGAGGCCTCACAGACGGAGGGGTCCTATTGCTGCGCTGTATAGTGGCCCCGGGCCCAAGTATGCCCTCCCAGGGGCTACAGGTAAATGTAAAAAAATAAAAATAAAAATGAAGGTCTCCTGGTCTCACACGTTCTCAGAAAAAAAGGAACTGTATTGCAGCTTTTGCGCCATTTAGCATAAACAAGTGAAAGCCAAATGAAAAACTTAAATGTGGGAAATAAATGAAACAAACAATGCATTCTTTTTTTTTTTTAATTGCAAAAAAGTATGAATATTCAAGGAGCATTTAAGTCAAACTGGGACTTTTGATTGTATTGGTTAGCACTGTTGCCTTGCACCTCCAGGGTCCGGGTTCAATTCCCAGCCAGGCTCGATTCAGGTCTCTGTGTGCATGGAGCTTGCATGTTCACCCCGTGCTTGGTTGTTTGCTCCGGGTACTCTGGTTTCCTCCTACAGTCCAAAGATATGCAGGTTAGGCTAATTGGCATTCCCAAATTGCCTGTAGTGTGCATGGGTGTGTGCCCTGCGATGGATTGGCACCCTGTCCAGGATGTACCCTGCCTCGTGCCCTAAGCCTCCTGGGATAGGCTC
>JAOVVB010000033.1:4839410-4853737 GCA_028570985.1 Heterobranchus longifilis
TGAGAATAACAGAATACAGTTATTAAAAAAAATAACCTACCTTAATGTCTATATAATCCCCTGTCTATATTATCCCAGTTGTTCACTAGTGCTTGGATACCATCAAGGTAGAAAGTTTTCACAGTACAGTATGATCATAAGCAATGACAGCTCTTGTAAACTAAGAGCTAATTTAAAGTAATACAGGTTATAAAGTTTTCTTAGTTTGTCGAAGCCATGATCAGCTAAGAAATCCTTTAAATGGCCCAAACAAGTGGAAATGGCTTGGAGTGAGGTCAGGACTATATGGGGGATGTGGAATAACTTCCAGTCGAGTTCCTGTAATGCACAAGTGGTTTTGTTGAATGATTGTGTGTACAGTTCCCAAAGAGAGATACGTCTCTCCAGCAAGTTGGTGACAAGATAAAGATTTTCAAGCATCAGGTGTTCCACTCACTGGATGTTCTCAGGAATGACTGCAGTGGGCTCCGAGCCATCTCAGGCGAGATCGTCATTCACGGACATATGGAATCCTTTAAAACTTTTGCACCCTTCCAGTATCTTGCCCATGTGTCTAAGTGTCTCATCACCATACTGTGCTTGAAGTCTTCTGTAAAAAGTTTTACGTCTTTATTTAACAGAAATTCCTGGTTTGACTTGAATGCCCCTTGTACTTCAGGTGCATTATCCGCAATTAACTTAAATGACCCCTGTTTTTAAAAAGATGCAAAAATGTTTTTATTTGACTCAGCCTTGTATACTTTACCAGGAAATGTGCATAGACCTTCAAAACATAATCCAGTAGATTTGCTCAGTTGAGTGATACAACTACTGTATGCAGATGGTTTAGGGTCTTGGTCAAGAACCTAACCATGACAGCTTCTTCTTCCTCTTCTTCTTCGTATAATTTTTACATACTAAAGGTATAAAGTACAGTGACAACGAATGCTACAGATTAAGTACCATTTTTCTGAGTATATAGTAATTGTTACAAGATTTTTTCCGCGTGTGCTTTTTGCTGATCAGGTATAAATGGGCATGACCCACGGAAATTGAAAGCTCCTGCTTATAGCTTTGGAATACGGCATCGGCAATTAAGAGAGGGCTGCTCGCCCGGACCTGGATACCTTGTACCCTCAAATATCACCAGAATTGGATGTGCTGGCAACCCTGTTTATTCGCTATACAGTCGACCCAAAGATCCTCAGCTCTTCCAGACCCCAGGACCAGGTTACATACAATATAGGACATACAATATAGGACACTTACATAAAATATAGTGTAGTTTATAGAAAAGTCTCGAAGAATCACGAAATTTTGGTTTTACATTTGCAGGTACTTATCGCCCTGAGGAAGCGGTGAAGACAACCTTATCCTCTGCCCCTGCATACTCACTGTCTGCTAGGACCAAATTGTTCCACAACGATCAAACTCCAGGTATACACTACATCTCAGAATCACATAGCAGGTGCAGTTCATTCTGCCTTCATATACACTGATTCTGGTTTTTCCTGATCCCAGGTCCTGCTGCGTACATGCTTCCTCCAGTGCTGGGACCAGGATCAGTGGGTAAAAGATCTGCTCCGAATATATCTCTAAGTGGCCGCAGCAAAATAGGCAGCTTTCATGAAGACTTAAGGAAAGTAAGAATCACATGAAAAACATGTTCAAAAAGAAAAATGCTGGAGGTCTACAGTTTTACAGTTTTTTTTAAAAATTGTGATAAATTACTTTTTTTAGACTCCAGGTCCTGGGACGTATAGGGTTGTGGATCCAAACATTTACAGATCAAAAACCCCGCAGTATAGCATTATCGGTCGCAACAGCTTGCCTGGTGATACGAGCCAGAAGCCAGGGCCTGGAGCTCATTATCCAGAACAGGTAGGCTCCAGATTTATTATTAATCCAGGTTGTATTAACATAATTACTGTCCAAAACTAATCTTAACTTCAGTCACTTTTTTAAAATTACATTCCATTTCAGTTTTCATTACAACTAAGCAGCTTAATAAACACTCACAAATGATCTTTAAGTACTGTTGAATATAATGTACATATGTGTGTATTTACTTTTGCAGGTGACTTTTACAAGATCCAAAGCTCCCAGCTTCTCTTTTGGTATCCGTCACTCTGAGTACATTGCACCGCTGATTTCGGAAATTAATGAATAAACACCATCTCTATACCTATCTATTAAAATGACTATTAAGCAGCAGAGACTCACTTAGTAACTCTGCAACACTTAAAATAAACTATGTTAGACCCTCTACAGGTTAATCAGCATGCCACTTTACCATTTATCTCACATAATGGTCAGTTTAGTTTTCTAACAGGGGGTCTAGCTTGCAGCTAAATCAGATCATTTTGCATTCTAACCAAAACTGACAGCATGGTCCAGTTTTTTAATACAGTATGGTCAGAAATGTAGCTTGAGAAGACTTATTGTCTTTTTCTTCTTTTGTTTTTTAACCTAAGTGGCTTTTAAGTAGTTAAAATTACAATCAATGTAAGTGGAGTAGCAGTCAATTCTGCAATCATTTGATTTTCTAATTATATTCTATTTGTACCTAAAATGAAATGTTTCTATTCGAATTCTTTTTTTCTTTTTTTTAAAAATGAAATATAATTGAGTCCAAGATTTCCTGACTGCTAATAATACAATGTGCTGGAAGAATAAAAAGAAAACCATTAAATCTTGATTCTCTCAAATGAATGCAATTGGTTATGTGCCTTGGGTTGTCATTAATTGTATGTAGTGTGTTTAGATGAATGTTAAAATACAGTGAATGGGAATTTACACATTTTTATTTAAAGTTGCAGGTAGATTTTCTCCCATGTGATTTTAATGAACATACTGTAGCATGGGGTGCATTAACTAGCAAAAATTATAACATTATTGCAAGATCTCAGACAGCAAAACAACGGACTGTGACAAACGAGAGATCTAATACTGTAACTTTTAAGATATTACAAATTTGCTTTATTTAGTTGCTGGTAATCCTGCAACAAAGCAGGACTCAAGTAAACATGTTCAGCTCAGTAATGTGAGGCATAGTCATGGAGTACAGTCCTTGGCATGTGATTAAACACAGATTATACAGTAGAATGTTAATGGCTCCCTCTTGTGGAGAAAGTTTTAAAAGAGGGCCAGTGGTGTGCATGGAAACATCTGTGCGTGATTTGTGTGTAAATGGTTAAAGTAATATCAGTTGCCTCTGATTGTGACTGTGTGTGTGTTTCCAAATGAATCTAAATATTAGTATGTATTAATTGGTTATAATATAAAATTAGTTTATATTGGGTAATGTGTATTGCTATAACCCTCCTATGAAGAATCTAAGAATTAAAGAAAGAAATTTTACTTATTCCAAGAGAAATACCCAATGTTCAAGCTCTCAGTGTGGTGATTTTAATATGGTTGGGTCTAATGCTGATGACATCTTCCACAATGGACCCAAAATTCTGAAAATAAACTACTTTTGTAACAGAATTTATGTCTTGGATATATGGAGATATAGAAACACTACAGTCAGACAATTCTGTCGGGCAAACAAAAAGTTCACTATGCAATTACTCACCCCGTAAACGTCAATATTATTTTAATTAGTTTCCAGTATAGAAGAAAAATTATATGTTTTACAACAAAGTGGTAGAGAACATATATGTTTGGATTGATTTTCGTTTTATTAAAAAAAAACATTTTGGTAGCTCCCACTTTGACAATGAAAAATATATAATTATTTTATTCATTATTTTGGGCAAATTCTACATTCATAAACAAAATTTCCTAATAATAATAATAATAATAATAATGAGAAAATAAACTGCATTTAAAGGACAAGTCATACAGTATTATTAACCTTTAACAACCCCAATGTCTCTAACAATGAACAATATATAATTGATATACTCATTATTTTGTGCAAATTCTACAGACATAAATCAAAAACAAACCAAAAAAATAATAATAAGGAAATATATTGTATTTAAAAAATAAGATATAATATTAACCATTAACAACCCCTACTTTTCTAGCAATAAAACATATATAGTTAATGTACTTATTTACTATATATGAAACATATATAATTATACGACATTATTTTAGGCAAATCCTACATTCATAAAATGAATCTTTCAAATATTATTGTTACTTTTAATAATAATAATAATAATGAAAAAATAAATTGTATTTAAAAGAATAAGATATATTATTAACCTCCAACATCTCTAAAAATAAACAATATATAATTAATATACTAATTATTTTGGGCAAATTGTACAGTCAATGGCTTCAGGGAAGCAATTTCCCTCTGGGATTAATAAAGTTCTTTGAATCTTAAATCTTGAATCTTCATAAAACGTATTTTCCGTAAATTTAGTACTACTACTACTAATAGACCATAAATAATAGACCATAAACATACCCACTTTTACATGAAAAAAAATAAAAATAAAACAGAACCATTGACTTGTAGAAGCTTTCCAACATCCTGCTGGAGTAAGTGAACCTCTTGTCCTTTGTTCTCTTTGTCTTGTTTGGTTTATGTCTCTCTGGTGCGATTTGCTTTTGCAAACGTTTGTAACTGAACGCAAATAAATAAATAAATAAATAAATAGTTCAAAACCGCGCTTCAGAAAACCTCCCGATGACGTCACTGATTTTTTGCGTGTGGTCAGTTTATGGTTCCAAAATGTGAAACAATGTCACAAATGAAACGTCATAATCGAGGTGTTGCAGGGACTTTACTGCGTAAATAAGACGTGTGTTTTAGCGTCGTTTAGACGTGAGTTTGGGCGTCACGTTCTCCTCCTTTAACCTTCCTGTGCTTGACGGTGTCCTTTAATTTATTGACAAGAAATCAAGTACGTCATTAGTTGTTTTTTTTTTTATTTAGTTTTTTTTACAATTTTTTATTCTGTTCTTGTACGTTCTCTGATTTAAATTGAGGGTCAGTAGTCACTGAACAGACGTGGCTGAATCTGTAACCATAAATCTAAATTTAATATAATTACTAATATTATAACTTGCATTGTATTTCTGCTTTACTAATTAAATCATGTTAAAGATCTTATAAATAACAGGTAATTTTATTATTGCTTGCTTGTACAATTGCAATCCTCGTTGCTATGACAACGTGACATTCACGAGCTCCTTGCCATTGCTTGTGTTTTTAATGAACTGAATAAGATTCACCTTCACATTTCTGCTGCACTCAGGATGAGTTCATGTTCTCATTCTGAAAAAGTTGTTAAGAGAGAAAATTGATTATTCAGTCTGATATGTTAATCTTCTATAGAGCAGACATGGACATTCCTGACACATGGGTTGGTTCCTGGAGGCCTCACACACGGAGGGGTCCTATTGCTGCAATGTTCACCGGCCCCGGGCCCAAGTATGCCCTCCCAGGGGCGACAGGTAAATGTAAAAATGAAAGCTCCTGGGCTCTCTGTTTGCCGACACACTATCAGAAAACGCATGCTCCAACTGTACTGCAACGACTTATCTATTTTAAAAAAATATATTATATAAAATTATATACTTATATATTATTAACTGTCAACCATAATTTTTTTTCTCAATTGCAAAAATTAAAAATATGAGCGGTGTGTAAATCAAACTAGGACTTTTGGTTGTGCGCACTAACAGAACATGGTTATGAGAGTAAAATCTCTCTTTATTTCTCTATATAATCTCCTGCTACACTAATGCACTTATCCCATTGGACACCATCAAGGTAGAAAGTACACCAAGGACATTATCGATCGGACTTCCTGCTTCACGTCTAAAATCCTGGCATCCTTTATTGGACTTTAAGTCTTTTAACATGTTGAAATGGCTTGCAGTGAGGTCAGGACTGTACTTCAGGTCCAATTTTCTGAATGCACATTTATGACAATGCAAAAACATTTTCATTTGACTCACCCTTGTATCATTTACCTGGAAACATGGATAGACCTTCAAAACACAATCCAGTAAATTTGCTCACTTGGGTGATGAAGGATACAGCTAGGAAGATGGTGTATGGCAGGGGTTCTCAAATGTAATGTTCAAAACTCCAAATCTGATTCCTTTTTCATGTCAAATAAAATGGAAATATTGATAATAAGCAAATTAAATTGATTAAAATTGCTTACAACTTACAAGAGACGTACATTCATGTTTAAAAAGCTCTGAGACAAAATACATTTAAGCCAAGAGGAAAAAATGCCTGTTTGACTGACAACAGATTCTAAAACCCAAGCAACTCTAAGTTTAAAGCAACATGCATTCAACTGTTAGACAGAGTCCAAATTAGTGCAAAAGAAATGGCACTCTTTTCCTGCAAATTGTTTCCTGTGCAACCTAAGCTAGGAAAGGTCATCTAAAAAAGGAAAATCTCTATTGACTTATTTTTATGCCTAAACAATCTAGATTAGCAACGTGCATTTGTTTTAATGCGGGAATAAACCAGTTAAACAAACTGACCTTAATGGACAACACAAGGCGCTACATGGCGCTGTAGAGGACTGAAAGAGTGAAGAGCATTTTTATAGTTCAAGATGCTTTCCTGAAGTTTAACTCGGGAAATAGACTTAAGTACAAACTGAAGTTTAACTCAACTCTGTGGGAACAGACATAGTCTCAATCCGGTGAAACCTGAGTGACGACGCTGTGCAGCTAGCAGACGGTTGGATTAGCCTGTTTGTCTGCTCCCTGGCTTGGGCTCTGTGTAGACAACTCTGTAAAGTTATGCTCACTAACCTCTGACTGACAAAGAAATATATCATTAGCTCCAGCATGTATCACATCTTTGAGAACTTACACTGCCCTAAAGCCTTAAGATTACCTGCTATGTCCCGTGCCATGGCGCCCCTAAAGGCCTAGCTAATTTCACATGCCTCAATATAGTGTCTCCTTTAACCAGAGCTCTTTCAGGGTTCTCAGCGGGTGCTTCACTGAGGAGAGCAAACCTGTTGGACACGTGAAGTGCAGAGGAGATGTGCTCTGGTGGGCTAGCCTTAGTTTTAGCCACACTTGCCCTGCTGTGAGTGCTCTAATGCTGGAGTCAGGGGCTGACTATCTCCGCCTGCGGCACACAGATGTTCTGCTATTGGAATAACGCGGTTGTTGTGCTCTCTAACCCTCTCTAAAGTCTAGATGCGCTAATATCTTCTCCATCAGAGTGCTACCTAACAAACACACCTATCACAAATAAATCTATCACAAATGATGGAGGAAGAATGTCTAAACATGTCTAGACACTGAACAAGCTGAATATTGGCCATTTTAATGTACTTTAGTCGTTTTTTTTTTTTTTAAGAGATGGAATGCGTTTGTTGTTCTTAGACGAAGAAACTAGCATGTTCTCCATAAAGTGGAAAAATGGAAAAAAGGCTGGGAAAAAAGGACAAAAATTAATAATAATAATAATAATAATAATTATTATTATTATTGTTAATATATACTAAAGGTCTAAATGATGTACAGTGACTGTTCCAGGGAATGCTCCAGATTAAGTCACTTTTATGTGGAGGATATAGTATGTGATACAAAGTTTTTCCTGCATTTGCTTGTTGCTGATTAGGTTTAGAAGGGCATGACCCACGGAAATCGAAGGCTCCTGCTTACAGCTTTGGAATACCGCATCAGCAATCAATCGACAGCTGCTCACCCGGACCTGGATACCTTGTACCTGCAAATATCACCAGATTCGGATGTGTTGGAGGCCCAGTTTATTCGCTATACAGTCGACCCAGAGACCCTAGGCTGTTCCAGACCCCAGGACCAGGTTACATACAATATAGGAGGACACTTACATAAAATATAAGGTAGTTTACAGAAAAGTCTTGAAATATATAATTTTGGTTTTACATTTTGCAGGTGCTTATCGCCCTGAGGAAGCAGTAAAGAGAACTTATTCTTCTGCCCCTGCATACTCACTGTCTGCTAGGACCGAACTGTTCCACAACGATCAAACTCCAGGTATACACTACATCTCAGAATCACATAGCAGGTGCAGTTCATTCTGCCTTCATATACACTGATTCTGGTTTTTCCTGATCCCAGGTCCTGCTGCGTACATGCTTCCTCCAGTGCTGGGACCAGTATCAGTGGGTAAAAGATCTGCTCCGAATATCTCACTAAGTGGTCGCAACAAAATAACCAGCTTCCATGAAGACTTAAGGAAAGTAAGAATCACATGAAAAACACATTAAATTTTTTTTCAGGAGGTCTACAGTTTTATTGTGGTATTTTTTTTTTATAAATTACCATGCTCTTTTCAGACTCCAGGTCCTGGGACGTATAGGGTTGTGGATGTAAATGTGTACAAATCTAAAAACCCGCAGTATAGCATGATCGGTCGCAACAGCTTGCCTGGTGATACAAGCCAGAAGCCAGGGCCTGGAACTCACTATCCAGAGAAGGTAGGCTCCAGATATATAATAAACTTTGTATTTACATAATTATCAAGGCAACTAAAGAATGGTATGTCCAAACCTAACCTTAGTCTCAGTTACTTTTTTTTTTTTTATTACAAATAAACAGCTTTCCTTGTGGGGACATTCAGCTGCTCAGATATTTCTATAATTATGGAGATATTTGGTTCACACTAAAATATAAAACATGTAATTATACACAAATGATCTTTATTTACTATTGAATATAATGCATATATGTGTATATTGTTTTGTAGGTGATCTGCACAAGACCCAAAGCTCCCAGCTTCTCTTTTGGTATCCGTCACTCTGAGTACACTGCCCCGCTGATTCTGGACATCAATGAATAACCACCATCTCATGTAAATCTAACACAGCAGCCGAGCCAGACACAGACACAAGGAGAGAGAGATTGGTGGAGAAAGTACTCTTTTATTTTGAAAAATAGGAAGGGAAAAAGGGTGAAGAGTATGGATCTCTTGAGCAGGGTGAGTAAAGAGCGCAGTTTGGAAGTTTGGTTCTGCAGCCTTTGCCATGGCAAGAATACATAGTGGTTGAAGTCGTCCAAAGTTGAAGGTGTGGATGCCAAGGAGGTAGGCGGCGGCTCTTACTCAGTGTGAAGGGATGCCCTGTAAATTAAGCGCGCACAGCAGAGTTGGCCTTTGTGCTGAATGCACATTTTTGTCTTTAGCCCTTGTTCAACTCCAAAATCTGGTGCATCGATGGGGCTGGACCAGGGGCTGGCGGACTCCTTTATGATGTCATAACAAAGCCTTCTAGATACCTCAACTCCTATGGCACAATGACTGGCCTCCGGGGCTCAATAAGGTTGTTGACGGAGATGATTTGTATTGTCATCATGTCATATGGCTAACAAAGATGTTCAAAAAGTTAAATATCTAACCGGAGTTTAAATTTAAGATACCTACTTGTAAAACAGAGTAGTTGAATTAGGATTGGAGGACATTTTAATGACATTATTGTTTGGTTATAATATAACCTGTATCACATTTCTGTTCTATTTTATGAATAACCTATAATTTTAATCACTGCTTCCTTGTGCGTTTGGCATTTCTTGTTGCTAATTCAACGTGACTGTCACAGATAACCCCTGGAGGGCGCTCCATGCACCATCAGACTTGTTTTTTTAGGACTTTGTGTTTGGTGCTTGAGACTGTTTTGTTGTTTCATAATTTCATATGTTCAGTATTAATTACTGAACATATATTAATTAGTGCCCTTATAACAGTCTTAATTAGTGCCCTTATTTAAGCCTCAGGCTATTCTAGTGGTATTGAGTCTGTTATTGTTATTCTGGTTCATGAACTGATATGATCTGATTTAATTCCATAATGTTGGTTACCATTTTTGTTTGTTTTTTACATTTAATCATTGAAATCTTAATGTCGCAATTACACCATGCCTGCTACAATCACCTCTGGCAGTTAGCTGGACCTACATTAAGGAGTAGCGGATGGGTCGCCATTATCTTTTTTTTTTTGCGGGCGCTATGAGAACCCCAGCGATGCTGACATTGGAGCATGCACGTTGCAATGTGGCATGATTCTGAATCCCATATGAGGCAACGGAGGGAGACTGGGGGAGGTAATCGAGCAGTGCAGATGAGCTGGGCAGACCACAAATCATTGTAAAATGTGTGCCCTTCACAAAGCAGCATAACAGTGTTCAGGGTAACATGACTCTCCATAACGGCTGCGGGGAAGGAATCAAGAATTCGACCACAGCGGTGTCCAGAGTGAGGAGAACCGAGTGGTGACAGAGAGCAGACGGCAAAGAACATTGGTGTCAGCTGTGTGCCATCCAGCAGTGAGCAAAGGAACTCTCAATATAGATGGACAAAAGCAGTGCTGCGCTTCCACCAAAGCATGCATGGGAGTTCATAAAGGATCTTCTGGAGGAAGGAGAAGTGCTCAACACCATGCTGGCTCAGCTCGAGATGAAGGTGTACATTCAGAACTCCAAAACCTGATAGCTCTATCCTATGCTCTAATAGCTCTGATAGTAGCTCTGGTAGCTTTAATAACTGTCCTGTGCTCTGATAGTCTTGTCCTGTGCTTAGATAGCTCTAATGGTGACAGCCCTGGTAGCTGTGATATCTGTAATGTGATCTGATACCCCTTATCGCTCTGTCCAGTGGGCTGCATTTGCTGAGCCACACCCTGCTTCACTGCCTGAGCCATGCCTTGCTTTGCCACCTGAGCTATTGTCAGCCCTGTCCAGATAATGTACCCTCTCTACAGCTCTGAAGTGTCCTCTAGCACTGAGCATGTGCTGCTGTACCCCCCAACTGGATTTGAGAGCTGTGAATTCACCACTATTTAAGGACTCGCTCTACTGTACAAATTCAAGGACATAGTGTTTGCTCCACTGCCTGAATTCGAGGACATTATATTTGCTCTGCTGCCTGAATTCAATGACATTGTGTTTGCTCCACTGTCTGAATTTGAAATGCTTGCTCCCCTGCCCCACATTGTTTGCTCACTCCGCTCGAACTCGAGAACTCCGTGCTTGCTGCCCAAACTTGAGGACTTCGTACTTGCTCCGCTGCCCGAACTCGAGGACTCCTTGCTTGCTTTGCTTCCCCGAACTCGAGGACTCCATGCTTGCTCCGCTGCCCGAACTCGAGGACTCCATGCTTGCTCCGCTGCTTGAACTCGAGAACTCCGTGCTTGCTGCCCGAACTCGAGAACTCCGTGCTTGCTGCCTGAACTCGAGGACTCCTTGCTTGCTCCGCTGCCCGAACTCGAAGACTCTGTGCTTGCTCCGCTGCCCGAACTCGAGGACTCTGTGCTTGCTCCGCTGCCCGAACTCGAGGACTCTGTGCTTGCTCTGCTGCCCGAACTCGAGGATTCCGTGCTTGCTCCCCTGCCCGAACTCGAGGATTCCGTGCTTGCTCCCCTGCCCGAGTTTGAGGATTTCAATTCACAGTTTTGTCTCTATGCCAAGTCCCTAACTGGCCTCTATGCCCTATACTTTAGCCCCTGTGTCGGAATGCCTGGTGAAAGATTTTGGGGGTGTTGTCTTGGACCACCAGTAGTGCTTTTGTAGCATCCTTTTTTGGGGGGGAAGGGGTGTAGCTTCATATGTTAACAAATTTATTTTTTGGGGGCTTTTGTTTGGTTGCATGGGACTTTGATGTTGACATGAGTATTAATTTTTTTCACAGTTGTTCACTGGTGTTAATAGTACCCTTATTTAAGCCTCAGTCTATTCTAATTACTGTTGTTCTTGTTCATGTACTGATCTGATCTGTTTTTGTTATATCATGATGATTTCCATTTTGTTTATGATTTTTGTTCATTTTGTCATTGTCATTCAAGTCTTACGTCTGCAGTTACATCATGCCTGCTGCAGTCACCCCGATAATGAAATTCATGAGCTCCTTTCCATTGTTTGTCTTTTTAATCAAGCCTAAATTAACTGAACAACATTAACCTTCATATTTATTCTACACCAATATGAGTTCATGTTCTTATTCTGCCAAAGGTGTTAACACAGAGAATTCATTGTTCAGGAACATCTATCTGATTTGTTGGTCTACCAAGCAGGTATGGACAATCCTGACAATTATTGGTTTCTGCAGGACTCACAAGCTGCTCACCGGCCCCGGGCCCAAGTATGCCCATCCAGAGACTACAAGTAAATGTAAAAATGAAAGCTTCTGGGCTCTCTGGTCACTCACACACATGAGAAAAATCATGCTTCATCTACTACTGCAGCTTTTGTGCCTTTATCATGTATGAATGTAAATCAAATAAATCTTAAAAGTGTGAAATAAATTCGACAAAGAATACGTCCATTTTTTAATACAAAACTAAAAATATATGACGGGTGTTCAAGTCAAACTGCCACTTGATTGTGCAGAATAACAGAACACATGAGAATATTTTTTTCTTCTCTATATAGTCCCCTGCTAAACTAATGCACTTATCCCAGCGTTTCACTAATGCTTGGATGTCATCAAGATAGAAAGTTCTGTCAGTACACTGGAGCTATAATGGGACTGTCTGCTTCATCCCTGAAACATTGGCCTTACAGTAACTCCTTTAATAGCCCAAGCATGTGGAAATGGCTTGGAGCGAGGTGAGGACTGTACAGGGAATGTGGTGTTCCAGTGTACAGTTTCTGCAGACGGATGCAACAAGAGATCTATTGATTTTCAAGGATCTGTTGTTCAACTTGCTGAATGTTCATGGGAATGATTGCAAAAGGGTCCAAGCCACCTCTGCCAGGATCGTCATTCACGGAAATATGGCCTTCTTTAAACATTTGCACCATTTAAATGTTTTACTGTGGCTAAGACTCTCATCATCATACTGTGCTTTTAAATCAGTTGGTTATACACTTTGTATATAAAAGAGAAATTTCATCACAAGTCCCGGTTTTACATCATCACCTCTCATTAGGGCCCAAGCACTATAGGGTGCACAGGACCCTCTTGTTTTCCTAAGTTTTTTTTCAAACTTTTTGGGATTTTTGGGGGTCTTAACATGCTTCGAAACTCATGGAAATCGGCAGACAGGGTGGAAACTGCTGCCATTAGGATGCCTGAGAGTCGTGCGGCATGGGGCCCTCAGGAGCCCCCACACGAGATTTTGCTGCATAGCTCATACACACTTGCACATATGCACACAAAACACAATACACATTTAGAGGTCATTGAGGCGAACAACTTTCTTTCTGATATCTAAAACGGGTCAGCCGTAATAATGCCTTAAACTTACACTGAAAAGTGGTTAATAACTTTCTGTGTAGCATTATACAGTATTGAGTGACATTATATTGAGTGACACGTTCAGTGACATCACAGTCAGTGACATCACAATGAGTAACAATAGTGTGATGCTTTTTTTCCCCCCAGCATCTGTGGCCTATTCTACACATGCACACATCACAAATTTGAACACTCATACACACACTCATACATCACACACATATACACGTACTGTACATACACACACATTACAAATGTTAACACTCTCACGCTCACAGACATGCACGCACATAAACACTTATACACACATACACACACGGACAAACACACTCATATATCACACACATACACACATCACAAATGTTAACACTCACACATCTCTCTCACACGCACACTTGTTTGCACAGGCAGTCACATGTGATTATCAGCCCTTATGTCATGCTGTGGGCGTGTCACAGCCTTCCGCTCTTACTGCAATGGTAGGCAGAATCATCATTAACTTTTAGGCCATTTTGTGATCGTGCTACAGGCATTTCTCACTGAATGTAACAGTAGGCAGCATCATCTACAGGCTGAGCTTATAGCTACTGAAAATCCGGATTGGATTGCAGAGCATCTACAACAGCACATACGACAGGCAGAAGTAGGGGCTTGCACGCTGCTTATGTACTAAGCCACCGCTTTATTAAAGATATGAAAGTTTTTACAGGTACAAAACTATTTTAACTAATGCAAAATAAATTTCATTTACAGTTTTTGCCCGTTGCTTGAACTCGTTTTGCAAAACTTGGCTCATCATGTCAAAACTCTACACACAAGCAAATAAGACACAACACTGGGAAATAAACCATTCACATCTATGTCAAATTGAAACTCTGCTATCAAAACCTAACAATCCTTTGTCAAAATGTCGCTCTAATGACAAAATGAAACCCACTTGCATCATATGAATACACTTACAAATCAGCAGCAACACACTAGTCTACTTTATATAAAACACGGCAGGCTTTTGTTTGCACTGTTTTTATTCAGTTCCACAGAAGGCACGTTTTCACAACACCCAAAAAATGAAATACTAAATACTGTACATTACAGTCGTGTACTTTACAGTACAGTAAATTCAGTTAAAGCAACAATAAAACAAATAATACACTACTGTAAACACAGAAAAACACAATTGTGCATAAGTGGAC
>JAOVVB010000033.1:4853837-4882561 GCA_028570985.1 Heterobranchus longifilis
AACATTTATTAGATATACAGCATGTATGTATATACACAGTACTGGACAAAAAGCCTCCCTCATTTCTTTATATTAAATGTAATTAAATTATGGATGGATTGGATGGATTGTTAATTTAACAATAACCTCAGCAGCAACCTAATTTCCAACCATTCAGCATCACCAGTGCAGAAATCACAGACCTGATCATCTGTTTACCCCAGTCCATGCCTTAAGTTAGATGTGTTTTTTAATGCTTGACTGATTGATAGGCCACTGTGTGGTTTAATGAGCAAAAACATTTCTCTGAAACTGGTGAGGTACAGGGACTGGACTGAAAATGACAGCAAAAAAATCATTCAGGAATCCTGGAGAACTATTCCTCAAGACTGCATTTAAAAACACAAGGAAGTCTGGCTCTTTGGACACAAAATATGAAGAAATAATGGTCATCCAAAACTTTTGCACAGTACTATACAACACACATCTAATCTCATATGCAATACCTCATATCCTTGATTTCCAATTCGACCATTATATATAATCAAGGATACGGTACAACATGACATCCTGGAACTCGACTGTTGATGAAGTCAGCTGCTACCTCAGCCTTAGGACGCCCAACATCCTTCGGCCTTTAAACACAAAAAGCCCAACATTAAACATGCTTACAATCAGCTTTGATTTAAAATGAAGTGTAGCAGTAAACTAGCTGTATAAACTAAACCCCTTGCCTGAAGAGGAACTGTCTGTTGAGATTCGACACGTCAATAGTGTCCATATCTACCACATGGATGTTCCGAAACCCTGACAGCGCCTAAAGGAGAAGGATAACAAGCAAACTGTAAGACACATATGCTAATGATGTGTATACATTGTATACCCTGATTAGCAACACAAATGGTGTTTTTGATTCCCTAACTCATCTTTTTATTGTATATGAACTTACCAGGTTTTTTAGTAGTTCACAGCCAAGACCACCTGCTCCAATCACTAGAATTTTGCATGTTTCTAATAAAAACTGGAGAGTCTGGAAAGTGAAGAAAAAAAACAAACAAACAATAAAGCTAACTGCAAAAAAGAGAACCATATGTTATTCAATTTGAAGTAAAAAGCTATTAGTTATTTACCTCCTCACTTGGTTCAAAATCAGGGTGTGTGAAAGGTCCAGACCTCTCCAGAAACTTCTGCACATGGCTCCACCGGCCATCCCAATCACCGCTGCTGCTAACATCCACTGCCATTCTGAGGAGCAAAATCAATTTGCTTAATTCGAAATAATTTTCTAAAATCATTCAGGAACTAAATCTTTAAAAATAAATAAATAAATAAATCATATAGACTACACCATAAATCAACATAGGTCTGCTAGATACAAGTCGCTACGTAAGGGGCATTCAAGTCAAACTGGGACTTTATAAAATTGACATTTACAGAACACTTCAAATACAGTATGGTGAGTAAATTCTTAGACGCGATAAAATATCTGAATGGTGCAAACATTTCAAAAGAAGGAAATACATCTGTGAATGATGATCCTACCCAAGGTAGTTCAGCCTGACCCTCTGAAAAACTAAGGATACCTGACATAATGGATAAGAGAATCATTCACGAACGCCACTTGAACCTTATGGAAACTTGGCTGAGAATAATAATGAATTAACATCTCCAGTAAATTCTAACCTAGCTCCAGGTCCATTTCCATGTTTGGCTATTAAAGACGTTCCTTGGAGGCCAGGGTTTCGGATGTTTTGATGGTATCCAAGCAATAGCAAGATTCTGGGATAAGTGCATTAGTGTAGCTGGTAATTACAGAGAAACAAATGTAGTTTTTAGTCCCCTTATAACGGTGTTATTCTTCCAATCAAAAATCCTGGTTTGACTTGAAGGCCCCCTGTAACTGTCCTAAAAGAAGCATTGTTTTTTTTTCTACTTATGAATTCATATTTCCAAAATATATGAATTTTTAGGCCTGTAAAACTGCCCCAAGGTGTGAGTGTGTGAAAGTGTGTGTGCATGGTGCCCTGCAACAGATGAGCAACCCATGACCCAGACCAGGATAACTGGAGACAACTGAATGAATGTTTAATTGTGCAAGGTTTGAGGAGGCTTTGGACATGGGTCACTTTTGTAGTATTCTACAACCCAAGGGCATCTTAGGGTTCAGTGCAGGCATGCTGTTTAAAAAGGGAAAATGTAACATTTCTTGATCTGTCTTAGTTAATGTTATTGTTTGTGTTTTAAATAGTTTTCAAGATAGCTTCAAAGTAGCATTTTAAAGTGTCGGCGCACAAAGGATCCTGAACCTAAACTCAAAAGCTTTTTTGGGCAAACCTCCTCAGTCCAAGTGCTTAAGCTTATTTGATCGTTTCCATAAGAACCACGCGGCATCGTGACTTAAACAGTACTCGGACGCAGATAATAATTCTCAACAAATTGCTTAGCAAAGTTCTAATCATGAAAGATGTTTTTTTATGACCAATGGGTTATTATTAGTTTTGTTCACGACAAAGATAACACTTGATTTTATTTTAAAGAAATCAGTCTGTTGCCTCTATTTAAAGACCAGATTACTCGCCTTTATTAACGTGTACCTCAAGGTGTTTCCTTTTATTGCAATTGTGCGCTCAATGCTCAGCATTGGGAAAAAAAGTAGCTTTTTCTTTATGCACTTTATCTAACATTTTACTGTTTCTGCAGTTGTGTGCACACTCATGAACTTACAGTACAACATCGAAGATTAAATTAGCAGCCTGGATTTTAAACCAAAGATTAAATTAGTGGGAACAGGTCTCAGGTTTACTTTTTACATCCAGACTTAAATAAATCAATTCTATCCTGGACTTTACATCCAGAATTAGCGGAAACATATCATGTATACTGAGAATACGGATCCTGAATCAGATTTTACATGTATTATCGGTGACATGGTTCATCTAGATTTTGTTAGAGGAAAGAACCAAGTCTGCTGTGGTCTCTCTTTCTTATTTAAGATAGATTATGTTAATTTAATGTAATCTAAACACAATCCCCCACATACACACACACACACACACACTTTACACCAAAACACAGGCAAGAGTGGAGACTGATTTAATAGAATAGGACAAGATAGCTAACATTGGCCACAGTGCATTATGTGAAAATTCATCACCACTTCACAGAGCATTGCCTCGCTGATTATTTCTCCCTGATCCCTTTACAGGCCCTGTTTGTGTTGACAGCCGGGAAGCTAACGCTAGTTAGCCGTTAGCCGGTTTACGTTTTAAAATAAAACACAATCCGGAACCAAAACAATCCACCGATTAGCTTAAACCCTGGAGAATTACGTTAATACTTTCCCAAACTATATCCGTTATGTTTAACCTATCTGGGTAAACTAAACTTGGATGAAAAAGGATGAATTTTCACACTCCCTATGCTGTGCAATACTCAAACCTGCAGCCAGCGTTTAGCATTTCATCACTAACTTCTCAGGCTGCTCCTCTATTCTCTGTCTTTTCTTCGCCCTAAAATGAAAGAATAAAAGAGGATACAAGCGTGTCCTGGTTATACCGACTACTGGGCAAAATATCAACAATATTTGTTCCTAAAACAGTTCGTTCATTCAACGCTACTTACGGCTCTTCCCCATCCGCCATACTTTAGAGCTTCACGGTTCCATGCCTTCCCACAATGCTCTGCGGTCGGGGCGAACTTGAAGGTTGAATATAAAAGCTTATAATACTGTTTAATAATAATAATAATAAATAGTAGAAATAGCTAATAAAATATATAACTATGCTAGATATTTTACAGCACGGTATTTAGCGTCAAACCTTCCCTCTGACAGTACTGTTAAGACGCGGCCAATGTTATACAAGGCCAAAAAAGATCCGCACTCCGGTTATATTGAACCTTGAGTTAGCCGCACTGTCTTATTAGCGCTTTGTTCAAGGCTACTGTCTCCCCAGTCACTGTTGCTGTGCGGGTGTGAATGCGTTACATCAAAATGGTCGCCCGGACTTGTGATTTGCACCAAAGATGCTGCATCAGTGATTCGTTTCATTTCTTTTGTGGTTTGAGGGTTTAATAAAAAAAAAATAAATCTGTGATTCTGAAGGGCCAGTATTGGAACATTATCAGGCCAACGGTTAAACAATTAACAGTTACAGTGAGATGCTTATTGAAGAGCTGATGCCTGAACTTCGGATTAAACACAAAGGTCTTCTATCCAAGGGCGTTGTGATCTTGCATGACTTTGCGTGTCCGCACACTTCTGCTCACACTGTCAACACTCAAAACTGCAAAAACTTTATTTTCAGGTTTTAAAGCATCCTCCCTAAAGTCCTGATCTTGCTCCATCAAACTTTCAGCTGTGTGGTCCCCTGAAAGCAGCCCTACGAGGATGAAGATTCATTTCTGATGAAGAAGAGAAGACAGCTGTGCATTCGTGGCTCGCAGCTCAGCCTAAAACGTTTTAATGAGGGTATATGAAAGCTTGTATATTGAAAAGCAATGAGATTATGTCGAAAGATTATGCATTTGTCTGTTCTAAAAATGTATTAAATTAAATTAAATTCTACAGGAAGAGTGTGGATAATTTTTTACCTACCCTAACACAATCAATACATCCAGATCAACAGAAATATTTGCTTGAGCCTAAAAAGTCCTATACAAACACTTACTAGTTTCCTAGAAGTACAGTACGTACGTGTCTTTCGTGCATCTGTGAAACTGCTTGTGAGTGCACTTATAGCTTCAGGTACCATGTTCTCCAAAGTTGTAAATGAAATCCTGTAATTTCCCATCATCTTTTCCTGGCTGCAATGAGAATTTCCACATACCTCAAAATTTGGTGACCTGTGGGGCTGTCAATACGTGGTACTAGCATGGTTGATTGTTTATCCGTTGCTCACTTTCAGGGTGAACATGTAGTGTAGGGTGTAGTATAGCACACAAACAATCAAGATGAGAGATAGGCCCAAAAAAGTATAATCACCACCTACAGTAGGTGTGGCGTCACAAATCCGAACAATAAGAATCACCAGTCAGGATATTATCATGATACCCAGATGACGATTAGATTAAAATTGCAATTCTATATATTTCACGATTTTTTAAATATCCTGATTCAAAATGAAATCTTTCTTCAATTTTGTTACAATTTTAAACCTTTCGAAAAAGTTTATTGATAATTATAATTATAATTAAATATTGTTTATTGAGTAGCCAGTTCTTTATAACATTAGGTTTGTCACTTAAAAAAACAAGTGCAGCATTTAAACAATACAAAAGAACTTTAAACAATTTCTAAAAAAAAGTTATTCACTCCTACCACAAATGTGTAAATAGTTCAGAGTGTACCATCTGTAGGATTATAAATAAACTAGTCAGGTTTTGCTACCTTAAATGCCTCCAAAGTTGACAGTGAGCACAAGGGCATATGTGCTTTTTAATGGAGGCACTCAGGGCTTTGTGTTTGCGCGTATTTTGAGACTTGTGTAAGCGTGTGTAATGATTGAGTTTGAAACAAATTTGCTTAAAGAGTTTGAAGAAAAAGGCAGATCGGTGGCTTTTAACACACACCGCCATAAAAAATGCATTTCTGTTGCGCCACTCAGAAGCTTCTGAGCTTGGTAATCATTTATCTCTAAGGCTGATCAGCCAATCACCTGTCATGGCAGATCAAACTGAAAACTAGCCAATTCTTCTCTATTGTCAATTCTTGTATATTTTGGAGTAATTGTGGCAATATGTGAATCGTCACACAAAAGTAATGACTAATGACAATTTATAACTAAATCAATCCCCTCCCCCCCATCTCTAGTGACTTAGCAGTGCAGGAAATACAAGACAACCTAGTACACATACTGTGTATGCTCTCAGAGGAAAACAAATAGTTCAACAACCAGTTTGCAGCCCATCATCTGAATCCAATTCACCCTAGTGTGCTTCCTAGAGTACTGGCCTTCCTACAGGGACTCCTAGGCAATGAAATTTCCATTTATGTTAAGGTGCAAGTTGCACTCATTGCAGCACATAATGTGTGCAACATGTGTCTGTTTTGACTTCGGAGCGTGTTTGCGGTTGAGCCAGGGTTTGTGCGCACAAACCTACTCACCTGCTTTTGTTAACCAAACAATCGAACTTTAAGGATTGTATGTGGATATTTCTGCCTGCACAGCATTATACACCACCTGTTACGCTATTAGTAAGGGAAAGCTGTGATCTATTCATCAAATCAAATCCCCACTCACCTGTTATGATGGAATTACATGACCTCTCCTGTCTTCACCATGGCCTAGAGGTGAGCCAGAAGGCCTGGCTCCCACGGTAGCATATGACTGATATTCATAAAAATGCTATATAATATGTCTTGCACAAGCAAAGACTAGACCCCTGGGGAAAGGGAGCATGAGTGTCTCAGAGATGTTATTTTATGTGCAACAGTTTCTCTGCACATGAAATCGCTGCTTAACGCTCGTGCATACATAATGTGTGAGTAATTCACAGTACCTTTTGGTATTGACCACACTCATGGATGTTGCTCTCCATGCTCAGCTTGGCTACCCACACGCTCTCTATTACAGATGCTGTTTAAACACTTACAGTACTTAAAAATATGATGCAATAGCTTATGTTCGTATCAAATAATTTTTTCAACTCTAAAATGTGCCAATAATTTTGGAGGTGTCTGTCTATCATAGCTGGTTTTAAAATCCGTTCTATAAACAGAATGCTAAACATCCTCTGGTTATAAACACATACTGTAGCAAACAATATCAAATTTGCCAATCGGCAAGTTGTTTTATGCTGTACTGATTGAATGAATGCTAACCGCACTGCAACGGTAATTCCCTTGGGCCTGTTGGAAGAGACTTTCAGAAGTGGGTTACCAAACTGTAACTGAACCTCAAACACTGGAACAGAGACACGACCATTCAAATTATAGCCTAAAGTTCCTGTTCTCAGCTGACAGAAGTGGCACCTGGTGTGGTCTTCTGGTGCTGTAGCCGATCTGCTCCAAGGTTCAACGTGTGTATTTAAATATTTTCTTGGCATACCACAGTTGCACTGTAACAAACCATCTATCAGTTGACCAGTCTGGCCATTCTCCTCTGACCTCAATAAGGCATTGTCACCCAATGGACTGCCACTCACTGGATATTTTCTTTTTTTTTTTTTCTGAACTTCAGCAGATCGTCTCGACCATGTCCACATGCCTAAATGCCAAACCTTTAGTTGCTGCCATGGTATTTTCAGATTAGATATTCTATAGACATTAGATTTATGTTTATAGTGGGGTAAAATTCTTACCTTTTTAAGAAGGTTATCATTACAAGGAAGGTCAACACTGGTTTTAAAACACACAATGTACGTAATCTCTAATATTGCAAATAAAATGGATGATGAGAGAAAACTTCATATACATAAAACCCTATAATTCTTACGCCATCATTTCTGTCACATACAATTTTATATAAAAATAGATGTCCAATGGGAAGTGTAAAAGAGCCCCAGCGATAAGAGCTTGGAAAACTTGATTATCTGTTGAAATATTAAAACTGACTGAGTGAAAGAAAGACCAGATGCTGAGTCATGAGTAAAAGTGTTTGTCGAGTCAACCAAACTTTCTTTACTTTAGATAAAAATATCCTTACTACATTGTCCTTTAAGTTCTTGAAAGAGCAGTGCCCTGTTTTTAACTTTTCTTAATACTAATTCTTAATAAGTGAAAAAAAGGAATTCACTTTGCTTCTTATATGTAGACCCTGAGCTGCTGAAAAAGTTTTTATTAATTAAAAATTTTTAACAGCAATTATAAAACAGTTCTGACTGAATAACCTACAGTAATTGGACGAGAGGCATTCCACTCCTCACTTTGTACCAGTAAGAATTTAAAACTACAGTACTTTCACCCCAGTTAATTACACTATCTGTTGATCTCAAAGTGTTAATTGGCAGCTCCATCAGTCGTGGTTAGTTAGGTCTGCCAGTCGCTAGAGCAATAATAACTGGTTAAATAAATAAACCAATTATAATATATTTATGTGAACCTGTTGTATAAAAACAATATCACACTCAGGCTGTGCCCTGCCACCTAACAAGGGTGATATACAGTCATTTTCCAAGGGAAAAAGATGAGTAAGATTTAATGCAAGATTTAAATACATCCATAGTTGAAGCAGATCTTACACTAATGAATGACTAATTCTAAAGGGTCTGTGCAGCTCCTGAGAATACACGGTCACTCTTGTGTTTTAAACGTGACTGTGGGAAGGTTAGTAGTAGACTTATGTCCACTACCTGAAGTATAGGAATTAATCCTATCATTGATGTACTGTGGACTAGACCAGGACCTTAAAATCAAACAGTAAAATATTAAAATACATTCTATATTTGACTACAAACCAGTGTCGTGAATGTTCAAATGCTGGCTCAAATTTTTATGCCAGTTAGAAGTCTAGTGGTGGCATTATGATCACATTGCAGACTGAAAAGCCACAACTGACCACCTCCCAGGTAAAAGGTAGTGCAATAATCAAGCATAAAATATAATTTTATAATTACGATAATAAAAGCATACAAAACTATTTCCCTAAATGCTTAAATTATGTCTCACCTGATAAAAATGCATTACAACAGAGTTTATTCGTTTTGTAGAATTAAAGAGATTAATCAAAAATTACCACAAGTTTTTTTTTTTTAACCATGACTTGGCATCTTTAATGCAATCAAAGAGGGACTTTAAAGAAATGGTATGTTAAGGTTTCAGCGATAGAGACAATAAGATATCAAAATATTTAAAAAAACATAAATTTAAATTCTGTATTGCACATAACATTTTAGATGGTGGAAGCAATTATACAGAAAACAAAACAGGGCCCAAACTGGAGCCTTGGGGTAAACCACATGCAATAAGTGCAGGGTGAGTGAAAATCAACTAGGCAATATTTAATGGCTATAGACCTTTTAGTATTACGTACTGGCACACCATTCCATTTTGCTCTTACTGTGTGTGTGTGGTTAAACTAGCATTTTCTAGGATGTTGGCTGGGACCACACAGACCATGAATGAGCTCCAAGAAGTCCAGATCTCACTCCATATGATTTTTTCCTGTGGGAATACACAAAGGAGGAGGTGCCTCACACACTGGAGGCATGGATTCAGAAGGGGCTCAGCAATATCTCAAACAATTTCCTTCAGAAGACTGTGCATTCCATCCACCAGTGCCTACATTGAAATGTTAAGATTAGCTTTAATTTTCCTGTGTAACAAAGTACATGTACAATTTGTTTAAATAATTTTGTATTAGAAATATGGACTATATTACCAATTATTAATTCCTAGTTGCTTTTCACCCACCCTGCATATTTATTCAACTGAATGGTAAATGTATGCTTTTTTTAGGCAGGAAAATAAACAGCCTACTGCCTTTCCCTGAATCCCTGCCGCAAGATTTAGATGATTTAAAAGGATGATGTAATTAGTTGTTTTAGATGCAGAGATAAGGTCAAGCGTGATTAAAATGGCATTAAAACCACTTGTATTAAGTGTAATAAGACACTAGTCAGTTTTAGAAGAGTTTACTTGCTATGATTAAGCAATATCACACGAAAGAGAACCTTGCAGTAGTGCTGCATTTAGTTTCACAAAAGCGATATCACACTCAAGATTATGCTGTAGTTATTTCACAAATGCCATTTATTATCAACAGATTATGGTTTGTTTTTTCTTTTACCAGTTATTTTGCTCCCACAACACATATGAAATTCTTACTATTACTATAGCCGAAAGTTTAATATCAGCTAACGTCTGAGGTTCTGGGGTTAAATCCCAAAAAGCTAGTGTCCTATGCAGGGTGTAAGTAAGAATCCCTTGTCCCACACACAAAAGTAGTGTCTGTGATCTTGACCATGAACAAAACAATACAAATGGTTTAGAGGTTTAGAGGCTTAGAGTGTGGGTTTTAGCAATTAGTGTACAATTTTATGAATATGTGAGTGACGTAGAGTGATACATTTAAACATCCCAGTGCCATTATGCTCTATATCAGCACTCGTGGAATGCCTGTTGTCAGATCAGATTACTCAAGCAGCACAAACTGTATAATACATTGTAACACATAAACAACACTTGTTCAAAATATTCTTTTACCAAACAGTTGGGAACATTTAAGGTTTTGATTAAAGACAGCAATTTTAAGATTGTGTCTTTTGAGAGACTGCATCACAGAATGTTTAAAACAAGATTGGAACAGTTGCACCAGTGAGTCTACAATTAATGATAGCTTGAAAACCAGGACCAACAGCATTCAAAATTTTTTAAATGAAATGGAAGGAACTACATCCAAAAAGGAAGGGGAAGGTTACATACGAGTGACGATATCAGTTAACAGAGAAAGTGGCACAGGATCAAACTGAGTCAGAGGAGCAGAGCATTCGTGGATTCAGATGGCTCATGAACCGGTGGACAAATGAAGGATCTAATGGCCTTAACTTTACCAACAAACAAACTCAAGAAATGTCTTACAGGTTTCAAGGGTCTCATGAAGGTATGGAGTCTCTGGCAGGTTTAAAAGCTGCATAACTAAAAGGGGCCTTGGGACTATGGATCAATTTAGAGGTCATCTCTGGAAACCATTTAGATCTTGTTGCTCTAACTGAGTGCTGGTATTTTGTTAGACAACTTTGTAATGCTTCATTGGAGTTGGAATTGATCTGTTTTTCATTTACAATCTGCCTTCATTCACTCCTACATTTTTCATTAGGCATTTTCCAAGGTTGAGGATTTTTTGAGGAACTTTTTGCATCTATGCATCTATGCAAATAACTATGCATCTGAAAACAAACGAGCAGTAAATGAGTTCATGGGAATAATAGCAGATGGAAAGAAATAGAAAGAATACTGCAGGCCACTACTGTAGGTTAAGTGTATGCCTTTTGTTTGTGTGCAGGACTTGAAGCAGACTAGGTGAAGTTACTTCAAATATTGGAATTCTGCAACCAGTGACTTGTATGGACAGCAAGGTTTATTTAGACACTGAACCACTGAGATTTATCTATAAATTAGTACTGGGTACAATGAGGGAAAAGACAGAAAGTCTGAGAATTTTCATATTTAGTCTCCATTTCATATGGGGTTGACAATGTGCAAATGGACAGAGCGTTCCATTTTAAATAACTGGACCTCAAAGTGGTTTCATTCCAAAAATATGTAAAATGTGTGCTGGGCATACTGTCAGAATCTATTATGAAAGCGGGATGCACAAATTGCCCTGATGTGAGTCAAAATATGATGCTTTGACTGGCATATTATTATAATACCCATATGATTTTTTGAGAATTTTAATAACAGTGGAACCCACAATTTAATAACAATACATTCAACAAACTTTTTTTTTTAAATAAGAAACATTTACAATGAATACATTACATTTTTTTTTTTTACAATAAAGTTTATTAATCGGTTCCAAGTCTGGATAGAATGGGAGGGTTGCGGCAGGAAGGGCATCCGGCATAAAACCTGTGCCAAGCTTGTGTGCGGATCGCATGGTCAGCTGTGGCGACCCCTTGCTGGGAGAAGCCTAACAACAACAATAAAGATATTAAATCATTAGTCAAGATATAAATCAAGTTTATTTTGTGATGAGCATGCACAGGACAACTCCTATTAATATCTGTGTAAATATGATACAATATAAATAATAATATAATATATAAATGACAGTAAAGGAATGCTCATGTAATGTAAAACACTTCTTGTCTTCTTTAAGTTCTCTAAGGGTATCTGTGCATTTGAACTTGACTGTCAGTAATAATTTTTGCTTTAGGATGTTGATTCAGAAATTGATTTTTGAAAGCATGCATTTTAGTTTTTTAATGTCCTCGTAATTTCAAGATCACAGCTACAATCAATTATTGCAATGGTGTAAGTACACATGGATTATAATAAATAGTAATTGCATTTATAGCCCGGTATTTTGGGCATCATAAAGGTCACTTATTATTTTAATATTTTTTTAATTTCACACGTGTCTCCAGGGTTTGTATATGTATACCCACAGATAATACGAGAGAAACCCATCCCGTTATTTTTGTCCATCTGTATAGAAAGCTGTGCTTCAACATGCTAGTCAGTTTTTCCTCTCTTTATGACATCATAAAAATAAAACAAATTGCGTAGACCCTCCTCTGGACCGCCCAGGAGTCTATAGTACCATTTTGTTTTCCTCATTACAACAAACTGAAGTGAATAGCAACTTGTCACAGGTAAGAGCAAAGCACAGTTAATTCTCCGTTGTTGACAGATATAACAACAGATATAAATCTCAAACTAGTTGTTTTTAATTGAAGGAACACCTTCGCATAATAAAGCTGTTGCCTTTCTTGTGCTTGAAATCAAATTATAATACAAAACATAAAGTAAAAGTAAAGAAAGGGGTAAAAGAATAGAGCATTTCGGGGGTGAGCAGCACAGCTGAGCTCCTACTCCGTTCTCTCCTTCTCACGCACACACCTCCGCAGCGTACACACTGGGGAAGGGACAGCAACTCTTAAAAAGGGCAACATATATAAAAAGAAATACAGTTGTGGTATACAACATAGTAGTGGCCGTTACAATGACCAGGGGTTTGCTTCATAAGAATTTGATGGCTTTTCACTTTCTGCATCACTGGCATCTGTTTTGTCTGTCTCCATCGTTCTTGTGAGTTTAGCGAGTTTGTTCTCCAACCCCATCAATCAATCAATCAATCAATCAATCAGTGCAGTGGTTTCCGGGGTGCAATTTTTTTCCTTCCCTGTTGCATTATTTTTTTATTATTTTTCATTTTCATTCATTTATGTTTTACTCAGTAGCGAATATGATTTCAAATGTAGCGAAGTACAATACTTCAAACAAAACATACTTAAAAAGTAAAATTACAGATTTTAAAAACTACTTTAAAAAGTAGAAGTACACACAAAAAAATACTTAATTACAGTAACGTGAGTAAATGTAAATCGTTACTTTCTATTTCTGGTAGTGACGGTTTAACTCTTCTGCAAATGGGGCATGGGGCAGTAGCGGCTCATTTGCATTTACAGCTACAGACACTGAAACAGGATGGTTTGGATCAGGAGTGAAACGGACGGATGTTCAGGCATGCCAGAATGCATGAGTGTTTTTTCAGCTGGGAAACTAACAGACATTCTTTATGGACATGTAAGACCTACAGTATGTTAACGTGTTAAAGACATGACCTTAAAGTGCCATTTACAGTCCACTATCTACTGTAAATACTACCTCTGCAGTGTTTCAAGAGGTTCAGGGTCACCTGTTGGTATTTAAAGAGCAGACAATGTGGCACACTCTCTGTACATGGCAACAATGGCGAAGGTAGTCCTGGCTTCAGGTAAATGACCACTAATCAAATCATGCAAAACTTAAAATAGTAAACTCAGATTTGATTGTGTTTCATGCGTTTTTCTTTCTCTGACTCCTCACTTAGCATTAGCCCTGCTGATTCATATGCAGCTTGGTGAGTATGAAGGTGATTTAAAAATAGTTTTTTTTATACTCATGCAAAAAACAGTGTTTACTGACTTAAATACGCTTTGGACAGGCTCAGCTTACATTTTATCATGCTACTTTACTAACTGGGCGCAGTATCGTCCCACTCCCGCCACCTACATGCCCGGTGACATCGACCCTTGTCTGTGTACCCATCTTCTCTATGCCTTCGCCACCATGACCAGTGATTACAAGATTGCTATATCTGAGTGGAATGATGTGGCGCTCTACAGCCAATTTAATGCCTTGAAAAACAAGTGAGTGCGTTCTGTTTTGTTGAACCTTTTGTTCACATATTCAGTGTGATAATCTCTCCTCGCTTGTGTCTTTCTCTCTCACATATATTTACAGAAACAGCAACTTGAAAACTCTGTTGTCAGTTGGTGGGTGGAACTTTGGCTCCTCAGAGTAAGGACATGAACATTAATTCCTTCCCTTTCCAAAGTACAAATGATATGGCACGTCAGACTGAACTAGCTTATCCATCTTCCTATTAGATTTTCTGCCATGGTAGCTGTTCCTGCGAACCGCCAGACTTTCATCAATTCTGTAATTGCCTTTCTGAGGAAGTATGATTTTGATGGATTGGACATTGACTGGGAGTATCCGGGTAACAGGGGAAGCCCAGCAGAAGATCAGCAACTGTTTTCTATTCTGTTAGTTGTGGGTATCGATATAAATATGAGCAATCTTGTATTTGATATGCATTTGCTTTAAAAAAAAAAAAAGGCATGTGGTACATCTGTGGTAAAGTTGTGACAATCATGAAGTCAAACTCATACTGTATATAAATATGCAAAAATGTATATCATCTCTAATAATTCTGTATTCCTTTATGCATTTGTAAATAGGAAATGAGGGCTGCATTTGATGCAGAGGCAAAGCAGACAAGCAGAGACACACTCTTGATGTCTGCTGCTGTCTCACCAGTTCGAAGCACCATTAACACCGCTTATCAGATTTCTCAGCTTGGCCAGTAAGTAAAGATATTTCCTCTAAGACATTGTGTTTAAATGCACTCAAAGGACATATAAGGAGTTCTACTATCCTTAAAAGATGCAACAAATATGATGTACTGTACTAAGATTGGTAGCTGATTTTTTTTTTTATGACCTAGGTATCTGGACATGATTAACGTCATGACCTACGACATGTACGGCTCATGGGATCCTTTCACAGGAGAGTGCAGCCCCCTGTACAGGGATTCTTTTGACAGTGGTGACTACATTTACTTAAATGTGGTGCGTTTGTAAGTCATGCTTATCCGGGCAACATTCTCTCTTCTGTCATAGGGGTAATTAAGTGTCAGCCACTGGGTGTGTGTTTAAATATTGAACATATTTTGCCCTCATCTGTTCAACTTCATTAAATGCAAACTGGTGAAGCCTGTTTAATTAGTATTGCCTCTACAAGAGTTGAACTAATCAAGATCTTTTGGCTATTTTTGTAAACATTAGACATTATTTGCTATGTTTGAGCTTGCTATGACACTAAATGTCACTAATACTGTACTACTAATCTGATTGTGCTCTTTAGGACTATGCAATGAATTACTGGAAGAACAATGGTGCTCCTGCAGAGAAGCTTATTGTTGGGTTCCCCACCTATGGGAACACTTTTACTCTGAAAAACCCTGCCAACCATGGAATTGGAGCTCCAATCTCCGGAGCTGGAACACCAGGACAATACACGCAGGAAGCTGGGGCATTGGCTTATTTTGAGGTACCCGTATCCACTGGTGTGGTTATGTGTATGTTTACTATGTATGAATGGTTCATTATGAGCACCAGAAGCATTTTCATCCATTTCACAGTTACTCTCATTGGTTTAAACTTTTTTTTTCTTGGGTAGATCTGTAGCTTCCTGCAAGGGGGTGCAACTGAGGTGTGGAACTCTCAACAAGATGTGCCCTATGCCTATCAGGGAAACCAGTGGGTTGGTTATGACAATATCGAGAGCTTCCAGTTCAAGGTACACATTACTCTGTTTACTTTAACCTCAGTGGTTTGTATAGATATTTGTGCAAAATTTTAACACATTATAAAAAAAATAGTAACATTCGAATGTCTTTTTAGGCTCAGTGGCTGATGGAAAACAACTTTGGTGGTGCTATGGTGTGGACCATTGACATGGATGACTTTTCGGGCACTTTCTGTAACCAGGGCAAATACCCTCTAATTAATGTGCTTCACAAGGCCTTTAACCTGGACCAACAATGTAAGTAACACATTCTACAGGAGCAATAATGACAGTATCCATCCTTTTTTTTTTATTATTTAACCATTCCTACATGTTGCAATCTATTGGCAAATTAACAGTTAAATATGAGTAATGAAGCATTTAGTGTCAAATATTGGTCTATTAACACGAGATATATATATATTTTTTAAGCCTGCAATTCGCAGACAACTCCACCTCCGCCAACAACACGAGTGACAACAACAACCCATAGTTCTAGTGGAGGAACTAGCGATAATAGTGGCACCAGCGGAATGAACAACTCGTTCTGCATTAACAAAGCCAATGGTCTGTACCCATTCATCCCCAACCCGAACAAGTTCTACGTGTGTAACAGAGGCATAACTTATTTCCAGCACTGTCCATCTACCCTGGTGTTTGACACAAGCTGCACATGCTGCAACTGGAACTATGCTTAATACTTTTATTAAATCACTGATTTTGGCCTGTGTTTTGATTCCTGTAATATCTGAAAGGGTACTACCTTAATAAAAAAATTACTGTATCCATGGGTATTTACCATAAAATGGTTGTTGCGTTATAAGCAGGAAACCCGAATTCATAGCCACAAGATGCTTAGGTTTATGAAGCATCACTGTTCATTTCCTTTGTTCTCAGGATTGTTTAATCATCTGTAATAAAGGTTATGAAATGGTTATGCTTGTTTTCTTTCGATTTCTTTAAAATAGGGTTGTAAGATCTTTTTACCATGTAAAATGCATACATAAAAAACAAAACAAAAAAACAATTAAACTGTACCTGGGAACTGTAAGTGTGAGTGTTAAGAATTGTTTAAGGCACATAAATGGGCCATTTTAAAAGTAAGGCTTTCAAAGGACACCTTTTTAAGTAACCTATCCATACCAAATGTGTATAACATGCATCCCTGGTGGTGCCACTCTCGCAACCAGGAACATACAGTACAGTTCAATCCTTCTTTTTATGAAAGTCTTAATAACATTTCAGTGAAAATTTTTCATGATTATGTTCTTTTTGAACGAGTCTTTAACGTGACTCAGAAAAACGAGTAGTCTCAGGGAGAGATTTGTTAATTTTCTACTGGGCATGCATGTGCAAAGCATCGCAAAACCTCCGTAGGTTATGTACAGTAAACAGAAACGAGTAATACGACTCCCATAGACGCTATTCAGTGCAACAGATTCAAAAGACCGAACGACTCGGACTGGAAGACTCATGAGAAGAACCATTCAATTCTGTTTCCTGTGTAATGCACTGCATAGCGTCTATATGCATAGCTCACCTCTCATATCTTCGGACCAGAAGATATGAGAGGTGAGCTGCTCATTCTGTTGTTTATCATAAGATGTCCTTAGCTGCATTGTGATATTTTCATTATTGAAACTATAGCCAAAATTTGTGTATGTAGACATGTTGGAGAGCTGTTTATTGAAAATTTTACATTTTTTTTTTATTTCTGATTAAAAGAACAAAATTAACTAAATGACTCAAAAAAAGGTTTGTTCATTTTGATTAACAGGATTTAAAGAACCGAGTCACTAAAATGATCCAAACTTCCCATCACTAACTCACTCATCTTCTATACTGCTTTATCCTGTATGCCGGGTCATGGGTGGCCTGAAGCCTGTTCCAGGGGACTTAGGACACGAGAAGTGGGATACACCCAAAACCCAATCCATCGCAGGGCAGACACACACACACACACACGCTCATTTATACACTACGGGCAATTTGGGAACACTGGTTAGGCTAATCTGCATGTCTTTGGACTGTTGGTGAAAGCCAGGGTACACCAAGCACAGGGAGAACATGCAAACTCCATGCACACAGACCCGAGGCAGGAATCAAACCCTCAACGTACGTCGCCAAAGTGCTAATTATTCCACCTCGTGTCCCCTTTAAGACCAATGTGAAAATCCTAAATGAGTTATATAAATTCACTCATCGTCTATACCGCTTTATCCTGTACACATGGTTGCGGGAGCCTGGATCTTATCCCAGGATACTTAAGACATGATGCGGGGTACACCCTGGATGAAGTGCCTAACCATCACTGGGCACACACACATAAACACACTCACACACTATGAGCAATTTAGGAACTCCAGTTAACCTAATCTGCATGTCTTTAGACTGGGGAAGGAAACCGGAGTACCCGGAGGAAACCCACCAAGCACAGGGAGAACATGCAAACTCCATGGTTCCTGGTGATGCAAGGCGACAGTGCTAACCACTACACCACCATGCCGTAAATTCATTATCTTTGTTAAAACAAATTGTTATTCACCAAAATGTGTTTATGTGGCTGCATCATCTCCCGCATAGAGAACATCAATGCAGTCAGATGTAGTGATTTTATCACGGGTAAGGAAGTTTTAGGCATGCAATGCAAAGCACTCCCTTTTCTGTGATAAAATCAATATAAGGCTTCAGTCTGAGTTGAGTCATTACGTCTGGTATTCTCTAATTGTCCTTCTGAACGGTCACTGAGGACTTTACCGGTAATATTCTCAGAGGATGTTTTGTGCAGTGGCTGTAAAAGTAAGGAAAAACCCTTTCTTTAAAAGATTGTTTGAAGATGTGCAGACAGATGTTACGGGCCGAGTCCGTGAAAATCACCTTGCCCTTGTTGAAGTCCACCTGAACTCGGATTCTCTCGACCTTCTCGCTGACCCGCAACACCGTCAGGATCTCAGGGGCGTATCCTTTACCATACTTGTCGTTGCAGAAACCTACATACCACAACCCAAACCGAGAGAGATTTTCTCTCTGCTTATACACGGACTCTGAAATGATTCCTACAGCCCATGCTGTGTTGTCTCCAACGTCGACGTCCCAGCAGGGCGCGCCTGAATTAAAGCCTTCAGAGCCTATGACACTCATATAACCCTCGAACCTCTCGGAGTTATCAGGAAGCTCCTGTGGTTCGCCTTTATATGACACAGTGACCAGATTATCGGAGATTTTAAGGCCAGCATGGGCGGTGTTGGGGTCGAACACCACAGGGGCTAGAAAGAGAGGAAACGGGGAAAAGATATACTTTAAAAAAATATACTGTTAGTGCAAATTTGCTCACAATTTTGCATTTTTAAAAAAATTCTATTTGTACTCACTGTATTGTACAAAGCTGTGCATTTTCTCTAACACCTGGAAGCTCAGGTTGCTCAGATGCTTGGTCACATTGATCAGAACTCCAGATAATTTTTCTGGGGCGTCTAGTTTAGCCTGAGTTCTAGAAGAAAATTGTGAAATTTAGAAAAGCATAGCAAGCAGTTATTTTGGCTTGAGAATAACGGGAGATGGGAAAAAAGTACTCTTTAATTCACCTTTCAAGAGAAGCGTTGTAGTTCTACAAATAAAAAAAAAGAAAAGGAAAAAATAATTAATTTTGACAAAAGAACAAAAAAAACAAACAGTATGAATATTGAATAAGCAGCAGCTCATTTACCAAAAGAAAAGGCAGATCCTCTCCTTTAATCTGTTTCTCAATGGCATCGACGGTGTTCAAGACGCTGGATATTTGAATTGAGATCTTGTCAATTTTTTTCTTCATCGTCTCGCTTTTCTGCCCTTCTTCCTCTTTAAGTGCTGCTATTCTGGCCTCCTCTTCCTCCCAGAGAAACTGATGAAACTTCTTGAATTCACTCCGGATCAGCGCCTCTGTGTCTTGGCTCTGCTTCTGTATAGAGACATACAGTATCTGATTTATTTATTTGTTCATTAGTTTAAATCTAACAGAATGTGCGCTTAAAGTACTCATGGTTCTCACCTTAATATGCTCTCCGGCCTTAACACAGGACTGTTTAAAGTCCTCGTAGATTTTAATCTTCTCATGCAACGTCTTCAGTTTCATCCCAAGCACCTGCTGCAAGGCACGGGACAAGGAAATATTACAAAAAATAAAAACATTACAGCAAGACAATAGTTCTACTGAGTAATTATCGAAACAAGATAGATTTTAGATAAAGCAAGAGTTTAGGAAAATACCATGCTCCCTAAAACAGCTTTTTGTGGGGCAATTAGCAGGGCATAAAACTCAAATGTCTGGGAAGACCTGTTTGACAGGACTTGGCATGTGAGGGGGTCATAGAAGCTACAAATATCTTTCTGACTGAAGTTCATGCATTTGCTCAAAACATAGCAAAGGATTCTGCTGAAAAATGACAGACACAAGAAAATATGTATTGTATTTAACATGTAAAGTTGCCTCCATACCTTGAGATCTTGGGATGCTTCATGTATAGAGCAGACGGTGTGCCTGCTGTGTAATCTGGAGTTCTTGCACTTGGTGCAGATCGGCCTCTGATCCTTCACGCAGAACAGAGTAAGAGCTTCTCGGTGTATACTGCAGAGCCCCTCCATCTCCACTGACATCCGCCGGTTTCGTTCTTTCAGTACCGCCTGGCACATGTTGTGCAGCACAATGTTCACCGGTGGTTCAGGGGTGGAGGAGACGCCCCTACAGATTGGACACTCCGGAGCTCCTCTCTGCTGCCAGAAGGTGTGCAGGCAGCTCTTACAGATGCTGTGGGAGCAGGTCAGGAGTAAAGGCTCCCTGAAGATGTCACAGCATACAGGACAGGAGAAATCATCTTCAGTCAGAGAGGGTCGGGAATCCATGTTGTCACACCTGGCGACGGTCGGGCATCTGTCTCTTCTTCTCAGGTTTTGTATCTTAAATACAGAGGGTGTAGGGTGGAGCTAGTGAACTGTCACATTGGATATAACCACACACACCCACAGACAGACAGAAAGAGAGAATGACAGACTGACGTACAGAGAGAGAGAGCGATGTTTGTTCTTTTTTCTCTTTTTAACTTTCGTTCCGATTCTTGCTACATCTATGGGTAGAGATTATAATGGCAAATCTGCAAACACCACAACAAATAAAATAAATCAGTTTAATGTTTAAACTAATTAAGTTCTAACCAAAATGCAAGCCATTAAGCAATATAAGTTGAATTTAAACCACATGTTTATGCCTGTGCAAAACATAAAACCGAAAGCCGTTTCACGTTTCATGATAAACCGGTAAGGAAAAGAGGCAGAACAAATGTCTTCAGTGTTTCCTACCTCAATGTGAAGTTTGTTTAAAAGATCAAAGAAATGATTCCGTACATGCTGAATCATTCCGTTCTATTTTTAACTCGTTAGTGTTGTCTTTGAGTCTTTCAGTTTAGATGATTTGCATGTATGAAATGTTGACAGGGAACATACTTCAAGAATGGAACAGTGAGATTAATTGTCAAGATAACTTGATAAATGGGCATTGCAATAAGAATAAAGACCTGACCTTTGGCCTAGAAACGACTTGAACTTTACCCCAGATGTTGTACCGGATTAAAAGTAAACATGCTCGTGCAGTAGAAGCCGTAAAAATCCGTAATATTAGTTTTAAGTAATTAAATTAGTTATGAAGTATTATTTAACCAAAGGTATAATGTTATGTTTCTGTAAACAGTTCAGCACTATCTGATTTTAGAAAGTAGAATCTGATAAGATTCATTTCAAGGTTTGCTGTCCAAAAATGTAAAACATTTTGCATCAGTGCAACAAATGTATGTAAATAAACAAAAACACCTGCGACCATTTACTCATACAGTACATAAACACTGTGGATTTGGCTGTGCGTAATTAATAAGCTGTTATTACAGAATTTTTGTTAAAGTTGAATCAAAGCCAAACGTCTACATTTCGAACACAGGACGATTGCTCTATTTCAAATCCAATACTTTTATAAAAACTCCAAGATACAAAAAGAAAGAAAGAAATCCCGCTGTCCAAATACTTATGGAATGGACTGTATCTGCTCTTTAATTTAACCTTATACACATGTAGTACTTTTTTTTTGTTTTGTTGCTAAAATAACAGCAATAACAGCTTTTTAATTATGCCAATTTTTACACAGTCCTTTCACTTTGGCAGGCTTTAAAAGTAATTGGACAGCCGAACATTATTATAAATATTATAAGGGTGGGTAAAAAATTAACCACACTTAGGGTTATATTAAAAGTTCAGTTGGATGCACTGTCCTAGCAGTGCTTGCCATTCAATGCTACTGTCTCCTTAGTCACTGCTGTGCAGGTCTGAACTTGTTCAATCAGTTCATTTGTAACTGCGGTGTGAGCAGAAATTGATTCCACACTTGTGAGTTGCACGGGAGAAAAGCAGCATGCAGCGATTCGTTTTTTTGTGCTCTAATTGTGTAATTTAGTAAATAAACTAAATTCTACAATCGGAATGAGGATGATTTTTTTATTCACTCGTGTAGAATTATTTTTTAACATGAATGCATTAATGACTGCCTAAGTCTGGAACCAATGGACAAAACTAAATGCTGAGTTTCCTCCCTCACGATGCTTTGCCACGCCTTTACTGCAGCTACCTTCAGTTGCTGTTTGTTTGTGGGTCTCAATGCCTTCAGTCTCGTCTTCGGTGAGTAAAAAAAAAGCTCAGTTGTGTTGAGCTTGGGTGCCTGTCTTGGTCATTTGAGACCATTCCATTTCTTTGACTTGCGTTGCATTGATGGTAGATTTTTATTGCAATTATCTATTTCTACTGTAAATTCCCATCCTATCAGTTTTACTGCAGGTAAGGTTTAGCTCGATACATTTCATCATCCATCCTGCTACTTCTCTGAGCAGTCACATCATCAATAAACACCAAAGACCTACAGTAGTTCCACTGGCAGGTATACTGTACATGCTCATGTCATAACATGAACTCCACCAAGTTTGCCAGACCATATACACACTTCAAAATACAATTACGATAAACAAATATCAGCTTTATTTGCATTATTTAATACATGTCACAGATAATGACAGATTAATAAAGGTTACAGTAAGAAGACCTCTAATTGAAACTTGATTAAATGATTTTACAGATTAGGATTAGACATAGTTCCCACGATACAGTAATGGTCTTTATGTTTACATGCAGTTAATTCAGAACAACAACAATATTCTAACTTCTGAAAAATGTACATACAAAGACAACTACATCTGGAATTTTATTACTATTATTATTATGGTAATGAACAGTCTCTTGATCTGCATACATTTCTGTACATGAGAAAACTGATGTTAAAATACAACTTCAAGTAATAACTTCTGATTGAGTTTAATGCTGCCTGGTGTTTTCTAACCGCGTGTCTGAATGGGCGTTGAGGAATTTACTGGTAATATTCTTAGAGGATGTTGCATGCAGTGGCTGTAAAAGTAAGGGAAAACTCTCTCCTTGAAAGATTGTTTGAAGATGTGCAGACAGATGTTACGGGCGGAGTCTGTGAAGATCACCTTGCCCTTGTCAAAGTCAACCTGCACCCTGATCCTCTGGATTGCCTTGTTAACCTGTAGTGGAGTCAGAATCTCCGGTGCATATCCTTTACCATATTTGCCATTAGAAAAACCTACATACCATATACCGAACCGTGAAAGGTTCTCTCTTTGCTTACACACAGACTCTGAGATGACTCCGACAGCCCATGCTGTGTTGTCACCAACTTCAACATCCCAAAAATGCGTTCCTGAATTAAAGCCCTCAGAGCCGATGACGCTCACATAACCCTGAAACCTCTCGGAGTTATCAGGAAGCTGCTGAGGTTCGCCTTTATACTCCATGGTGATCAAATCATCAGAGACTATGAGGCCAGCGTGGGCAGTGTTGGGGTCTAGAGCAACAGGTGCTAGAAAGTGAGAAGGAAGATGGAGAGGGTGTGATTGTGCTACAATCATTTTATGAACTTTTAATAATGATTACACATTTTGAAAAATAACTGAACACATTTGTTGTGCATGATGCTTAATACTCACTGTATTGTACAAAGTTGTGCATTTTCTCTGACACCTGGAAGCTCAGATTGCTCAGATGCTTGGCCACATTGATCAGAACTCCAGATAATTTCTTTGGAGTTTCTAGTTTAGCTTGAGTCCTGGAAGAAAATTCAGACATTTAGAAAGGAATTGCATGTAGTTACTTTGGCTTGAGAATAATGGGGGACTTTACTCACATTTCAAGTGAAGCGTTGTAGTTCTGCAAATCAAGAAAATATGAATTCAGTGTTCATTTTGGCCAAAACAAAGCAAAACAAAACAACAATTCTAGTTGTAGCTCATTTACCAGTAGAAATGACAAATCTTCTCCTTGTATCTGTTTCTCAATGGCATTGATGGTGTTCATGACGCTGGATATTTGAATTGAGATCTTGTCAATCTTTTTATTCACTGTCTCATTTCTCTGCTCCTCTTCCTTTATGAGTGCAGCTATTCTGGCCTTCTCTTCCTCCCAGAGAAACTGGTGAAGCTTTTCAAACTCCCTCCTGATCAGTGCCTCTGTGTTTTTGCTCTGCTCCTAGAAGAATATACAGTACAGTATATATACTGAGTTGCCATGCTCCATGCTGTCCGTGGGTGATTGAACTGAGTACTGTAATATAAACTTGAAACCATTTTAGTCCTCACCTCAATGTGCTTTCCAATATTAATATAGGATTTTTTGAAGTCCTGATAGGTCTTAATCTTCTCATGTAAGGGCTTGAGTTTCATTTTGAGAACATGCTGGATGGGAGAAAAATAAAATATTACTTTGTACATAAGATCTTGTGATCGAATAATCTACATTCACAACTGCATACACACACCTGGTGGAAATCATATTACAATGAGATATATGACAATTGTATGCAGAAAGTATGTATAATAATAATAATAATAATAATAATAATAATAATAATTATTATTATTATTATTAGATATCATTATATATAATTATATAATTATTAAAACTGATTAATATTATTATTATTATTATTAAAAATTAATAATTTAAATGTAACAAAAATTGCCATCTGGTGCACATTTGAAAAATTTTGCATTTTCAATAATAATAATAATAATAATAATAATAATAATAATTAATAATGATCATAAAATTCTTCTTCTTATTATTATTATTGAAAATGTACAATTAAAAAAAATTGCTACCTGGCTCACATTTTTCATTTTCAATAATAATAATAATAATAATAATAATAATAATAATACATACATACATACATACATACATACATACATACATACTGCATACACTTGTCATAAATCTCATTGTAATATGATTTCCACTAGGTGTATGTATGCAGTTGTTAATGCACATTGTTATTCATTTCATATAGGGCAATACTAAAATATATAATAATGAAACCCTTCACAATTAAACAGTATGAAGCTTGCCTTTTATTTTTAAATAGCACTTTATCAAGGTTGTGTGTAATGTGTTTTATAGACTGCTGGTTGTTAATGTCACTCAGTTGCTTGTTTTTTGACCAAGGTCAATTGTTTTGGTCTTTCTATTACCCACAGGATATGTTTCCTGTACATGGTAAAGTGTTGGACATGTGCATCTAAAACATCTTAGGCTATATACAGTATGGGTGAATTAGTCAGCCACTGTGTACTGTGTAACATGTTTATTAATATTACGCTGTCAAAATATGGCTGAGAGAGAAACTGATATCTGGGAGTACCTGTTTCACAGGGCCTTGAGATTATGTAAAGAATTACATAAGTGCACGTGTGAACACACAATACTATTCATTGTGATGAAAAGCAACAAGCATTCTCTTAAATCAAACATTTAAACACACAGTATATGGAGACATAAATTGTCTTTACCATGTTCATTGCAACAACAAAAAAAAAACGTTACCTCCATACCTTGAGATCTTGGGATGCTTCATGTATAGAGCAGACGGTGTGCCTGCTGTGTAATCTGGAGTTCTTGCACTTGGTGCAGATCGGCCTCTGATCCTTCACGCAGAACAGAGTAAGAGCTTCTCGGTGTATACTGCAGAGCCCCTCCATCTCCACTGACATCCGCCGGTTTCGTTCTTTCAGTACCGCCTGGCACATGTTGTGCAGCACAATGTTCACCGGTGGTTCAGGGGTGGAGGAGACGCCCCTACAGATTGGACACTCCGGAGCTCCTCTCTGCTGCCAGAAGGTGTGCAGGCAGCTCTTACAGATGCTGTGGGAGCAGGTCAGGAGTAAAGGCTCCCTGAAGATGTCACAGCATACAGGACAGGAGAAATCATCTTCAGTCAGAGAGGGTCGGGAATCCATGTTGTCACACCTGGAGATACTCGGGCATCTGTCTCTTCTTCTCAGGTTTATCTTAAATACAGAGCTGTAGGGTGGAGCTAGAGTGAACAATTTTATCACAAGAATGTGAATGAAAAGTATGCGGAATTTCTGAAAGACTAACATTCATGATGCGTATCTTTTAACTGTGTTTATTTACAGTGGGAACTCAATTTAAGGATCAAATTATATAAATTCAATAAAATTATTATTTATAAAATAAATATATACAGGCTGTCCCTGGGAAAATGACCACTACCACGCAAAATGATGCTCTATTTTTTGCAAAATATACTCTTTATGATTGACATCTCTTCTGCTATATACCGAAAGCCATAACATTAACATCACACAACATTTACTCATTAAATACCAGGATCATGAGCAGCCAAGGGTCATTTATGCCTGTTGGGTGCCAAAGCTAGCCCATCTGGTTCGATCCCACAGAAAGAGCAATTTAGCACAAAATTTGGCCATGATAGAAAGGCTGGCAACCCATAGCACCCAACGGATCTGCTGCCATCATTCTGGAATGCTATTGCTGATCCGTGGATATACAGTAGATTTTACATACTGTATAGCTCAATCTATTGCTGGGTTTGTAGATCCTGCTCATGGCATTTGCATTATTATTCATAACAGCACACACAAAATCAACATTGGAAAGGTGCCTTTACTTCTGAAGTTTATTTGAGTAAGCTGGCTTAAATGTTTTGCATTGCTTGCTATTTTTACATCTTCACTGGTGTCTTGTTATAGAATACAATTTTATCACATACAGTGTAAGTCTATAAGCTGCTCTGAAAATCTGTATGGCAAAAATGGCAAGGCATGTTCGAAATGTTGACAGGGGACATACTTTGAAAAAGGAACAGAACAGATACACTGTCAAGATAACTTGATAAATGTACAACGTAATTTGTACTCACTGAACTTTTTCTCAGAAGTTGCTTGAACTTTGGCCTATATGTTGTTCTCAATTAAGAGTAAAGCTGATTCAAGCCTATCAGAATTAAATTGATCTTCTGTAAGTCAATTCCACATGGTTAAGTAGAAGCTGATACAAATCTAGTAAAGACGTAAAATGGAGACATGGAGTTTAATATTAGCCTTAATGTAGTAGTGTAACAACTAAAAAAATGCTATTTTTTTTTTCCATAATTCAATTCAATTAAATTCAAATTCTAATTTTATTTGTCAAGTACACAACCATGCACAGTATGACATGCAGTGAAATGCTTACATGACTGTCCGTGACCTAAATAAAGGTAAGAAATAGATTAAGAAGTAAGAAAAGGCAAATTGCACTAGAAAAGAATGTAAAATATACAATATACAGTTGCAATAAAATAAAATAGAAATATATATGTTAATGTATAATGTAAATGTCTAAACTGTTTAATTATAAGGAATGTGCAAAAAAAAGGGTATTACAGGTATTAGAGGTTTTAAAGGCATTCATTAGAGCTATTAATTTAGTAGTCTGGGAAGGGGTACAGTATGTAGGATCCTGAAAAAAAATCATGTGCAAGGAATTAAACATTCAAACCAAAATCTTTGTCAAACCAAAGTCTAAGCAGCAAAAAAAAAAAAAATTTGAAAATGTGTCAAAGGTCACAGAAACACAGAAACCTATCTGCATTTGATACGTGAATTTTGTTGTTGTTGAGGGATTAAACAACACAAAACATTCATTTAATCATTATCTTTATTATGTTGACAGATCTTGTATATATTTCTAAAATTCTACTGTATTTTATGTATTAATAACAATTTTTCACTTGTTATTGCTCATGATTGTCGTCACGGTGGTGTAGTGGTTAACACCGTGGCCTCAATCTCTCCTGGGTTGAGAGTTTGAATCCTACTTCAGGTCTATGTGCGTGGAGGTTGCAGGTTTTCCCTGTGCTTAATGGGTTTCCTCTAGGTACTCTGGTTTTCCCCCTACAGTACAAAGACATGCATATTATGCTAATTGGCATTACCAAATTGCCTATTAAGTGTATGTGTGTGTGTGTGTCCCAGGGTGCACAACCTCTCTACGCAGGATAATCAGAATAGAAAATGAAAATGAAGTTATTGCTCATAATGTAAAGTAAATAAAAAATATATATTTTTCATTAGTTGTTTCATAATTTTGTCGAATCCAGTGTATGTACTCACAGACATATTGTATTTTCAATGACTTGCCAAATAAAAATACTAGTAATACTTATGTATTTTGTATTTAATACTTAATGTTTGTATAAAGTTTGTCCCCTGTCTTTTAATTCTGTGTTGTTGTTTTTTTTGTCTAGAAACTATAAATAAATAAAAATGATCCGATCGTAGTGGGTCTCAGTATGAGATACAACCACCGATGAACAACAACACATAACTTTTTTCATTGAGCCATTCTTTAATTAAGTAAAATAAAGTCATTTGGGCAATACTACGTACAATAGCTTGTAGATCCATACTTGGCAGGAATAACTTCAAATAATCATTTCCTGTATGACTTCCCCATTCTCCTTTACCACATTGCTTCAGTTCATTGAGCTTTTTGAGCATTCGCTTACACATAGCTCTCTTAAGGTCTCGCCACAGCATTTCTATTGGTTTGACGTCTGGACTTTGACTAGGCCATTCCAAAATTCAATTCAATTTTATTTGTATAGCGTTTTAACAATCGACATTGTCACAAAGCAGCTTAACACAATCAAAAGAATTATTTAAGTTTGTATGAGATGTGAACGTGTATGAATCAAAATGATAAGACTGTCCCTGTTGAGCAAGCCGAGGACGACGGCGACAGTGGCAAGGAAAAACTCCCTGAGATGTCAATAGGAAGAAACCTTGAGAGGAACCAGACTCAA
>JAOVVB010000033.1:4889301-4913580 GCA_028570985.1 Heterobranchus longifilis
TCTCTCCTCTGAACATGTCCAAACCACCTCAATCTGGTCTCTCTGACTTTATCTCCAAAACATCTAACATGGGTTGTCCCTCTGATGAGCTTATTCTTGATCCTATCCATCTTTGTCACTCCCAAGGAGAACCTCAACATCTTCAGGTGTGATCACGATTCGATTCGATTTAATTCACAGTGCTGTCTTAACCATTCGATTCGATTCAAATCGATTCATGACTTTGTATCATAATTTGATTCGGATCATGATACTGTCTTCACAATCTGAATGAGTCGTAACAATTCAATTTAAATCAAATCATGAAACTGGCATCACAATTTTTTTAATCGATTGAAGTTGCAGCGCTTCACAATTTAATTTAAATCACAGTTAAAGGTTGCATGATTTGATTCAATTTACAATACATATTTATAAGTTTGATTCGATTCAGGGTGCTAGCTTGTTTAAGGATTCGTGAAGCTGCCTTCATAATTTAAATTGAGTAAGATACAGACCTAATGATTCAAACTGAAGCACTACACCACCTTCATGATTTGATTTGAATCATGATGCTGTCTTCACAATCTGAATGAGTTGAAGATACGATTTGATTCAGATCACAATGCTGGCATTGTGACATGATGCAGGCTGAATGAATTTAATTCAATTCACAATACTGATTCAATGATTCTATTCGAGGGGAGGAGCATGATGCCATATTGGTATACTAAAAACAAATCAGCTGTTTTTAAAGGTCTACTTTACAAACTGCAAAAGAATTACAGTTGAGAAGTAATGTTGTTTTAACTCTCTTATATTAAATGTACAAATTCTAAAGTGGAAATATAGATTATTTACTTTACCATTATGCACATGCAAAATGAACATTATATTTTAGAAGAAAGATGTAATATAAATGTACACTTCTGTAAAGTTTACATTTTTAACCTTAACAGGTCAGCGCGCTGCCCGGATTAGCTGTCCATACTTTAAAGTGTGACATATGGTGAAATGATCTATCTATACATTTAATAAAACTGTAAAGTTGGCATGTCTGTACATTGAAGATGTTTTTGGGAATTTTTGTTATTGGTTTGTTTGTGCATGCATCACGCAAAAACTACTAAACAAATTTTAATGGTCTTTTCATAGGTGTGTTTGGCCGAGCTTGAGGTAACATATGTGCTTTGTTTCATAGCAATTGACTCACAGGAAGAGAAGATATGCTACTTTGAACTTTAAATGGAAAACACCCTTATATCATAAAAAAAATCATTAGTGCATCTCAAAATTCAACAGATGGCACTGTACATTTTTAAATACGCGCTTAGGAGTGTGCAATTGAAATCTATTCAATAAACGCAATCTCACACCTTCAATCCGTACACGTTACGGTAAAATGTTAGTTCGTTCCAACATTCAACAGATGGCGCTGTACATTTTTAAAAAAACTCGCTTATGAGTGTGCAATTAAATTTCACGCAGTCACATCTACAGTAAAGACCGTGCCTGATCTGTCTTTTTCTTTGTCCCTTGCAGGCTAATGGAAAGATTTCTTATGGATGGATAGTATCCTTTTATATGTGTGTCCCGCATTCTTCTTGTTTTATATTTGATATATTTTTGTTGTCAAGCTTTTGTATAACAGCTTCTTGATCCTTAGCCACTCTTGTCAGTCGACCTCAGCAGCTGTCCACCTACGCCCTGACGTTATACAAATACACCACCACTATCAATGGCAAGCCTGTGCTGGTCGGTGAGTTGTCCTGATTTGCCTGCCGTTCTTACTGGGAGCTCTAAATGCATGAACTCCATCATTAAATATAAAATATAAATCAGGTTCTTCCTGTGATCCATAGTAATTTATTGTTGCAGCTTGCTGAAGAATGAAACTTTTATTTGTTTATATTGTTTTCAGAGCACCAGGAAATCTATATAGAGTATAACTATATTTAATTATTATTGAAAGGAACTCAAAGATTTCTTTGCTTCATTTTGACTTTTTTAATATGGTCTTCTGTAACAGATTTCTGGGACACTGCTGGCCAAGAGCGCTTTCAGAGCATGCACCCGTCTTATTACCACAAAGCACACGCATGTATCATGGTAAAAACACTGTTAATGCTCACATGGATCTCACACAACAATTGTAGTCATGTAGGCCAGGTGTTCCTAAACTTTTTCAGAAAGTAATTCCAAATGAACAAATGAAGATTTTTCTTCAACTTCAAGCCTTGACCAAGTTACGAGGGGAGTTCAAGTCAAAGTGGGACTTTTGATTGTGCATACTAACAAAAAACTCCCTATATTTCTTTATATAACCCCTTTGCTACATTAATGCACTTATCCCAGTGATTGGATACCAACAAGGTAGAAAGATTTCTCACTATACTCTGGAGCCATAATCAGACTGCCTGCTTCATGTCTAAAACACTGGTCTCCCAGGAGCTCCGTCAGTGGCGGTGGGCAGGGTGAGGTTGTGCATCGTCTTGCAGAAACACAACACCTTTGGAGATCAACCAGGCTTTTTTTCCCCCTGAGATTGATCCACTTGCTTAATTTTTCACGGGAATTCAATTCATTAAAATTATTTTTTTTTTTTTAGTTTATATAGCCCTTTTAACAATGGTTATTGTCTCAAAGCAGCTTCATAAAATCAAAAGAAGATTATAAAAATGTGTAGGAGGAAGTTAAAATGTGTATAGGTCATAATGATAAGATTGTCCTTGATGAGCAAGCCACGGGCTACGCCGACGGTGGCAAGGAAAAACTCCGAGGTAGTAATAGGAAGAAATCTTGAGAGGAACCGGACTCAACAGGGAACCCATCCTCATTTTGGTGATAACGGATAGCAGGAATTTTTTTGCTGACATACTGTTTAACATAAAAGATGATGTCTAAGTTATGTCTAAGTCCACTTCAGTTCAGCACCAGGATGAGTCAGACAGGTGCAGAGGGGGTCTGTATCACTGGGAGCCCGGGAGCAGCGTGCGTAGCTCCAAACCATCATGAAACAGAATCCAGCTGGAGGTGGTCCTTCCCTGGGTGCCTCAGGAATAAGTGACAGTAATTCACAGACATACAGCCTTCTTTAAACTGTTTGCAGTCAATTGTTTCACCGTATGTGCTCGAAGTCTTCTGTAAATGCTAGGTAGTTTTTCGCCTTCATGCACAAGTAGGTCCCAGTTTGACTTCAACGCATTAATTTGAAAATGTGACTCTCAGTATCATTTAAAATATTAGCAAACATAATCTGTCTTTGATATGTCAAATATTTATTTGTATAAATAATGAAATTAACTGAATTAACAAATTTTGTAATTCCCTCGACCGCATTCATAAATCTAATTATGCAACTTCAAAAACGAGAAGTATGTCAATATTTATTTGTTAATAGGTTTTTGATGTCCAGAGGAAAATGACGTACAAGAATCTTTCCAACTGGTATAAAGAGCTGAGAGAATACAGACCTGAAATTCCCTGTCTGGTGGTGGCTAATAAAATAGATGGTGAGGAAACGTTTCGCTTCACTTTCCAAGTTTCATTTTAATTTTCCAATGAATCAGGGAAACGCATACTGTACATGTCGTTCTGATATGCATATTCTTTCTGTTTCTCTTCTTAAATCCGTGTTCGTGGGCCGGTTAAAAGCTGACATGAGAGTGACACAGAAGAGCTTTAACTTTGCGAAGAAGCAAGGACTGCCGTTCTACTTTGTATCTGCTGCTGATGGAACAAACGTTGTCAAGGTCCGATTTAAACTCATTTAAAGGTGTTGAATAATTTTATACAACAGTGGCTCTGATCGTCGTGCTGGCTGAATGGAAAAATCAGGTTTTGATTGACATGTGAATTTTAATATTAACATATCTATATTTCCAGTGGTGGCCAAAAGTATTAAGACAACATTCAGTTCCATTCAATTTATTTAACAGTTGACATTGTCGCAAAGCAGCTTTACACAATCAAAAGAATTATTGAAGTTTGTATTAAATGTGAATGTGTATGAATTAAAAAGATAAAATGTCCCTGATGAGCAAGCCGAGGACGATGACGACAGTGTCAAGGAAAACTCCCTGAGATGGCAATAGGAAGAAACCTTGAGAGGAACCAGACTCAACAAGGAACCCATCCTCATTTGGGTTATAACGGATAGCAGGAATTGATCTGCATCATAATGTGTGTTAACATACACAACATACACTTCTGCTCAAAAGTTTGGGATCACTTTCCAACTCCATGGTCGTTCCTGATTTTTATTTCTTTCTACACTGTAAAATGTAGATATGCAATAATCTCCTCTGAACAGTTGATGTTGAGATGGATCTTCTACTCATGATCTTTAAAGTCTTCATAACGCCTCTAATCTGAGGTGCTGGTTGTTAATTGGTGATTTCTAAGGGTGGTAACTCTAAATGAACTTCTCCTCTGCAGCAGAGGTAAGTTTTGGTCTTGCTTTCCTGGAAAGGTCTTCATGAAAGCCAGGTTCATCATGGTGCGTGATGAGTTTTGCAAATGCACTTTACACGATACTGTTCTTGCAAGAACTATTTCAGAAAGGCTGACCTCCGAGTTTTAAAATAACAACTGACTGTTGTTGTTACATAATTACCTACTGCCATATGTTATTTCACAGATTTGAAATCCCCAGGATCGTGGTAGAATGTAGAAAATGAATCACTAAAGAAAAACAAAGAGATTTGTAAAATGATCCCAAACTTTTGAGTAGTAGTGTATACCATTTCAGTGTTATTTCACTAATTAGTTCAAGCTTATCTTGTGTTAATTAACAGAACTGGCTATGTGACAATGGTACTCAGTTTTGGAAGCTATAGCCTGGGTCATCTCCAGATCTAAACCCAATAGAAGAACTATTGGACAATGATGCAGAAGGCACCAGCAGTCAAAAAAACAAGTCTTCAAATTACATATTTGTCTCAATAATTTTGGCCTGCAGCAACATCTTATACATGCTTCACATACTGTGACCTAACCCTCACAGATATAAAGTGGTGAAGCTTTCCGTAAAGAAATGTACAACATTTTGTGAAGTATTTTTCCATCATGGGAAAGTGCACTGTGGTATCTGAGTTATGTGACAAGGTTCACTGTGATAAGCGAGGGAAAATAATAGAGGCTGCTGAGACATTGAGTGTTTGTAACTGTTAGAACGTGATAACAGTGACATGGATGTTCAACGGCATTAAAGTAATAAATCACAACATGGCATTTTTTGAAAATGCTTAAGCAAATCGCTGTGGTGCTGTGACCATCATTCCCCCCCTTCTAACACCATTGCCCAAAGTGTTTTATTTCTCAGTCACTTTAATGACATCTTTGCACATTTTGGACGGGTTTTAAAATGTACATAGAACCAGTGCATTGTTCGTTAATGTACATTTCTTGGAATATCCACCTCACTGCACTAATATGTACATACTTGATACGTACGCCGGTACGTAGTCCCTCGGTTTTTGTAAATTATTTTTAAACTTCCATAAAAACTACCTTTGTTTCTCTATAGAATCCCCTGGTACACTAATGCACTCATTCCAGCGTTCTCCCAAGGTGAGAACCTTTTGTCAGTACGGCGGAGCCATGATCCGACTGCTTGCTTCACGTCTAAAACGCTGGCCTCCCAGGGACTCCTTCAATGGCTCAACCGTGTGGAAATGGCTTGGAACGAGGTCAGGACTGTACAGCGGATGTGGCGATGACTCCCAGACGAGTTCCTGAAATGTGCAAGCGGTGTTCGTGACTGATTGTGTGTACAGTTCACACAGACAGAAAGTTGGAATGTCTTCCCTTATGCAAGTTGGCGACAAGTTATGTGTCAGTTTTCAAGAATCAAGTGTTGAACACTTGCTGAATGTTTGCAGCTCTGTTCATCATCAGCCAGGATCGTCATTCAACGATGTACGGCCTTCTTTAAAACGTTTGCACGAAGTCAAATATTTTACTGCAGCTAAGAGTCTCATCACCGTCCTGTGCTTGCAGGCTTCTGGGACCGTCAATCCGTTTTACACCTACATTCATGAGAAATTTCATCACAAGTCTCGGTTTGACTTGAACGCCCCTCGTAAAATTCTTGCATATCATGTTTGTAAATTAAAGAATTTATTCATTGTTTTTTGTCAGAACTGTAATTATCATATTAGTCTGTTTTATAATAAGCAATGTATGAAAGAAATAATAAACATCATCATCATCAAGTAGATGTAGTAATGATTCAGGATGCCATCATTATTTTGTTCCCTAAAGATAAAAAAGCAAAATCTAATTTTATATCTAACTCGCTGTAAAACGAGTTTGAGGGGGGATTTTACACTTAATTAATTAATTAATTAATTGAAATCTGCCTGCAGGTTTTCAAAGATGCTATAAACATGGCTTTGTCTTACAAGAAGAACTCCAGTGACTTCATGGATGTGGTTATGAGAGAACTTGAGGTATGTGTGTGTGTGTGTGTGTGTGAGTGTCAACTGTATGATTTCCAATTGTGTTGCAAAACTTTACAGTTAATGATGGTAATTATTTAATAAAATTATTTCTTCAATACAGAACTTTGATTTAGAGGGCAAAGAAGAGTCAGCTGATGAAGAAGGAGAAGAAGACGAGGGAAAAGCAGACTGACGCTCTCGACGTGTGGTGGGAGCCGGACGGTTTGTCTCGGCATCATTTAGTGCTGCTAAAATCACGGCTGCTCACCAACTGTCCTGAAGAGATCACGAGCCGTTTATAACAAAAAATGAAACCAAATGGGGACAGACTCTACCTCATGTGTTGGATCCCTCGCTGCGTCCTGCTACACTGAATATCATGTTTTTGTGGTTTAGATGGTTTTAGAAACATACTAGAAATGCTTGCTATACAAGTACATTGCAGGCATTATATGTACAGTGGTGTGTGGATAGAGTGCAAGTTTGTAACAGCCATGTGTGTGTAAATAGGAATCAGTGAGAGATCCTGCTATTTGATATAATTTTTTTTTCCTCATCAGTGACATCATAGTCTTGATAACAATATTGACACTTTGCATTATTTTGGTAGTATTTATATTGTGGAAATTTATATTAAATGTCATTTAATATTAAAATAGTTTTTTTCAGGGGTACCTGATCGTTCAGATCCAGCGTTAAAAGGATGTGTAAATAGCACAAAAGTTTTGCACAAACTGTGAAAAGAAGTGGAAATCTTCTGTCTGGTGTGACATTTAATTAAGTTGGAACAATATTTATGCTGTGTGTGTGTGTGTGTGTGTGTGCATGCGCGTAAATGGAACTGGAAATGCACTCATCTTGTGGCAGCGTATTAACACATCCTTCAGTGTTCATTTAAGAGCATTTTGGTATGCGCTGCAATTAAACAGCTTTTATTTCGCTCTTGGGTACGCTGTGGGCCGGCTGTGACAGTTTAATCAGTACTGTTCATATGGTCAGACTGCATAATCAGAGGTAATGTGGCAAACCCAGTTTAGAGTAAGATTGCTTGTTAGTTTGTCTTACAGTGCTGCAGTGTCATATAGTGCTTGTTTCTTAATTTAGAGTCCAGGATAATCTAAAGACTAAAGGCTTATTGCCTGGAATCGATACACACACGCACACACACTCTAAAAATAAATTCTCAAGTGCTCAAGGAAAGAAAAAAAAAAAAAAGATACCCAGTGCATTTCTTGCCATTTTTATTGTGCTTTTGTTGGTCAGGAAACGAGTGACAACTCTACAGAGCATGGTAATGTTAATGATGTCGGTTTATTTAACATTTCCCCCAACTTGCTTGTTAAATATAGTTGAAGTTACAAAGAAATCATTTCCATTCTCTTGTTGTTGTTTTTTTCCTGTTTAATTTGAATTTTTTTTTAGAGGATCAAATTTGTCTTGTATCTGAGGCTGAAGAGGAAGAGAGAAGGCTTTTTAAAGGTAGCTATCTAATGCAGTCACTCACTCAAAGGCTTACTGGAGTTCAGCCCAAAGAACAAAACTGATATTCAAACCACATGAAAACCTCACGAACTAGACCGATTACAAGTTAGAGTAACACTCTACAAAACATAAAAATGTCTAATAGAGTAAGAAAAAAAAAGAAAGAAAAAAAAAAGTGCTTTAAAGCATGATGTCTGGAGTTCTCAAGATTTCCAGGAGGTGGCACTATAGTGCTGAGTCTAACAGTTTTTAAATCTTAACAGAACTAGTGTCAATGAATAGCTATAAACTAATCACTTTTTGGCACATAGTTTTATTTTTTTCTTTAAACCTTTCACGTTTATTTTATTACTAAGCACTCCATATAGACACAAACACAAAAGTAAATATTTCAGAATTGGTAACGGGGATGAGAAGAGAGTGTCATGGGAGATGCATATGGCAGGCCGGTAAAAACGAAAGAGATTACGGATGACCGTGGCACGAAGGCTCAGAGCGTCAGAGATGAGCTGATCTACTTCGACTACAGACACTAATCATCTCTGGCTTCTGAGAAAGAGCCCTGTATGAGACAACCTTATGGCAAACCTTGTACATCTTGCTTTCAAATTGCATGTCTGGATTGAAATTACTGATTAAAAAAATGCTAGGATTCAATCAAAAGATTCAATGTTTAATGCATATTTTCAAGTCTCGTAGAGGCTCAATGATGGTCTGCAGTGTCAAATATGAGTGTAAGTCACAGTTTTATCAGGGTCCTGATTCTAAACCCAGTTTTACTCGGTGCCATTCTAGCTTCAAATTGTTTTTATGCGAAATGGTGGCATCGCATGAACTTAATGTCTGTAGTTGTTTTTTTTTATCCATTTTATGTTGAGTTAATTTAGTGGGACGATTAAGACAAAGAGTTTCAATTTCCTGGATTCCTTTTTAAAAATAAACTTCTCTGACAGTTTCTTATTGTTTTAAAACTATGAGGTTTGGTGTTTCTAGTGTCACAAGCCGTCCTTCTAATACACTAGAGAGTCTGGTACTTTTTTCTTCACAAACAATCGTGCACGAGAATCGCCTCCTTCAAGAGAAACAGGAAACATGACTGACGTTGCAACCAACTACAGACCGTAGTTGTCCTTGTAGTCAATCAGAGAATCTTGTTTTTCTTGATGCTAGCTCAAAAGAAAAAAAACTACATGATTCCTGTTCCTGTTGAAGACTTGCACACCAAAATGCGTATAAACCAAAGTGCACTGAACAATCAACCCTTAAAATTTTTAACTTTTGTAGCCCATGGATGAAGCACCTGAGGTTGAAACTGGCTCGTTCCTTTCCCTTTTCAAGCCTTATTATGGTCAGAAATCCCTCTTTCCACATCCTGCAATGACGAGCACCTTCCCGGAAGCGAGGCTGGATTTTAATGACTGCCACAAAGCCAGTCGCCATTCTGCTAGGCCTGTCTGCTAGAAGGGCACAGCGGAGGAAACCGAGTTTTAGATCCGGGCTCAGCCAACGCGATGAAAGGTGGTGACTCGGAAATGATGCAGCCGCCCGAAAAGAGGTCTTGCGACACAGTGTTCTTTCTTGGTGCAAGGGGCATGGCTCCAAAAAGCTTCATCAGAGAGACGCAGAAGAACAGTTCTCCTTGGCTGCATGTAGATAAGTGAGTATAGGCGTATTCACCGCTTCTGTGTGGGTTAAAGTTAATGTGGTTTGGGTGACAGACAGTTGTCCACTGTATGCACATTTCTTTATATTCATATATCTCTTCTTCCTTATAGTCTGTGTCAAACGGATGCGGAGGGATGGAGGAAAGTGCGGACACAGAGACGTGAGAATGGATGGCTTGAATGCTAGCACCTTGTTTTGTGCAAATCATCCCCAAACTCAGTCCATACAAAGAATAAAATCTTTTCACCTTTTTCCACAGGTGGTTAACTATGCATATATGCCAAACATTCATATATAGATCTATATATTTTTGGATTTTTTAAAAATTTATATGAAAACTATCATATGTACATTGCTTGTGATCGATATAAAACAAAATTCATAATTTGCCCATATATACAGTTATAAGTTTGGAAAGGACATGTATTATTATTTTCTTTTTTTCAGACATTCTAAAATTCATTCTAAGGTAATTGATAAAAATTATCCTAAGCATTATATTTCACAAGCTACAAAATCCACGTACTACGGGGCTTAACAGAAAACCGATAAAAAGAAATCAGTAAAAATAATCAACCAAAATGAACTGCCGAAATGCTTCAGTGCTTAAAGTTGAAGAGCCCCTGAGCCACACAAGCCCCTGTGTAGTGGCACAGAAAATCTCTTACGTTTGTAAAGTCTGTCTTCTTCATTTTTTTTTTTTTTTTTTTTTAAAGTTGTCGAACATTTCCCAGTAGCATGCAGCTGAACTAGCTACCATGTATGGGACACGTATCTTTTCCCACAGTGGCCCCATCATAAGACACACGAATACACACAGGCACCCCCCCCTCCCCCTCCCCAACACACACATTCTTTTATTGCACAGCTCATTTCTAATTCACCAAATTAAAATATGGTTAGTATGAAATTTAAATTTTGATATGGACGTGTGTAAGTGCATGAAGAGCTGTTAACAGCATGACACAGATGTCAAGTACGTTGCAGTGTGTATTTGTGTGTGAGATGCAGGGGGGAGGGTCAGTCAGTCAAACACACTGTCCCCTGTGGGCTGCCCTAAAAGTAGACGGAAGACAGATTGTTGTTAAACCGCAATAAAACCCATAAAATAAGAAAACAGAAATAGGGCATGGTACAATTCACTGTTAACAAATCTGATAGCTGTCACACGGCATCATGTGACTTTCATGCTACAGTCCATAAAAGGATGAACATTAGGAAAAAAAAAAATCGACAGTGTCCTTAAATAGAATACCATATATAACTTTTATATTTATGACAAAATGTTATATTCATATATCTATATACTTTTCAAATATATATATGTATATAATTGGTAAAAATGAATAAATTATTGATGGAATTCACATCATCTAAGGGGGAGAGTCTAGTGCAGTTATGCACAGTTCATCTTGTCTGTTTTCTGTCTCTCTCTCTCTCTCTTCTTTTTCAGAGCTATGTTAATACATTGAGATATCCTATTTAATGTCACATTCCCTTTGGTCCCCCAAAGGAAAAGTCTGATTATGAAAAAAAAGCCACTAGTGTTGGTTTAACATTCTCCAGGTGTAATATGTCCCTCAGCCAGAAGAGGGCAGGCGGAAGGTAGGGACGACCCAGCCACGCCCACTCTGCTCATTCACTACAAAATATTCAGAAAGGCAACTCAACTTCAACCCTCATCCAACAACGTCCCTCCTTTCTTTTGTAAGAAATAGGGTAGCTAGGGTTTTTTTTTTCCTCCCCCGGGAGGGCAAGTGTACAGGAATAGATGGAAAGTGGTTGGAGAGAAGAGAAAACCAAATGATGCAAGCCTAACTATGTTCAGGCTTTTCACAGCTCCATTACAACCTGGCTAATTTCCTGCTGATGGTGAGACAGGAAGGAATTTGGAGAAATTTGCTACTAAATAAGATGGGCTTGCTTTCATGGACCCAATGAGGATAGTAATGAATTATATCCCAAAAACGAAAACTGGGTAAAAAAAAAGAAAAGAAAAAAAAAGGAAAGAAAATAAAGAACTTTATTAATAAGACTAGCTACAGACAGAGTGGGGTGAGGGGTCACCTTTCCATCACCTGTTTTAGGGCACGCTCAATGTTCATACGATGGCCTACACGTGTCACGCCCAGCTCGGCAAAGTCTTCTTTTGTGAGGGCAGGGAGATGGGATCCCTCGATCTCGTGCTCCTGGAAGCGCTCACGGTGCTCAGCTAGATTAATGCTGGAAAGCCAGTCACCCACATCATACTTGTTCCACAGGTGCAGGGGTTTCTGGTGGAAGGGGCGCAGCGTAAGAAGTGGCGAGGGCACGCCGGGGGAATGTCCAGGTGACGGAGAGCGGCTCCTGGCGCTGGAGCTCCTCATGACAAAGCGTACCTCCTTTGGCTCATGGGGTAGACTGAGGCTGGAGGATTTCAAGATGGTGGGGGCCGCTGTGGGCGAGGTAGCCAGGCCGAAGCCTCGGATGGGTCCGAGTGGATCTGAACGATCTGGGGAAGCAGAGCCGGGGCTGGCTGTCCGACGGGTCATTGGGTAACGGCTGCCTGGTCGGATGGTGTACGTGGTGCCATAACTTCGCTGAGAGATGGTGTGGAGCTCTCCTAGACTGCTGAAGAGTCTGAAAGATAGAGGAAACAGGGATAAAAAAAAAAAAAAGCATGTAGTGAAGATTCTGCAAATTTAAATTTGTAGTTGCTCCTTCCTGCAGCATGCAACAACCTTCATGTATGGATCATGAATCAAAACAGTTATTTGAAGTCAGTAACACTTAAATAAGTTAGCCAGAGACACGGTAAACGCATTAACACTGTGTTAGTGTGATGTTTTATTAATGCGTTTAGCTGGAACACAAGCAAGAGGATTATAGAGTCCAGAACAGAAAGTGTGAGTCACTTGAGAAATGTCAAGGAAACTGAATACCCAGCAAATAAAAAAAAAAAAAACATAATTTACCAGCTCCTTAAGGTTGATGATAGATTGTCTCTCACTATCCCAGGAAACTATTTCAGACGCTCATTTAACATGAAGCAGCAAACATTGTCTTTTGAATGTTTATCAGAGATCAAACAATCAAGTACTGACATTTGTTGAATTTTTTTTTTTTTGGATGTCAGTTGAATCAGTGGTACATTTTTCTACTGCATAAAAAAAATTACGAAAAATATTTAAGTAAAATCCACCTGCTTCTATGCAATACTTTCTTTAATAAGTTTGTCAAAGTCAAGCGAAAAACAACTAACCTCACCGTCATTAAACTGATATTGATTAGATCACAATGTTATAGATGAGATGTGGACCTGATATAAAAATGGTCAGAAAGCGTGAATGTGGCTAATGAGAATGAATAAACCGGCAACTCTGTGTATGTCATCTACACACACACAAAAGATGTATATGCTGTATGGGAAAGTAGACAAAAGGATCTGAATTTCTTCAATACCGTAAATATGAAATCAATTCTCAATTTTAAAATGAATCACTTAAAGTTTAAAGTATTAACTCGAATTAAACGTAATGTATATTAGTTGTAACATTTAAAATGCAACATGTTAATAATTCAGTTCTTTTTGCCTTTTTTTTGAGACAATCTAGCAAACGTGACATGCATCAGCTGAACAGCCCACAGACCTGTCCGTCTGACTGAGGATAAAGCCTAGAAAGAGAAAGAGAAAAAGCATAGCGAGGAAGAGGAGGAGGAGGAGGAGGATGGCAAGCTCAGCCTTCATATTACTGAACACACGGTCTCCAAATAAATAGATTGAGTCTGTAACTGTCACACAACAAATGTGGCCCGCTTGTGAGTAATCACAACATGCACGTACTGTCCGTCTGTTATTACCGAACTCCTTATTGCTTAAATATCATTTTTTCGCCCAGATCTCAAACCCCGATCTAGGGCTCATGATCTTGAAGGACCCTAAAAAGCTGAGATATGGTTCAGGTTATCCTTAGTCACGGAGCACAGTCTCTGAGGCATGATCGGAATTGTGAACATGAGTGAGAGGCGTAGCCGGTGATAAATATGGGCGGAGAATAAAAAGCAGGTCGGTTAAAGGTGGCCAGCCAGGGGCTAGAAAAAGAAAAAAAAAAAAAGGAAGATGAGATGATGCATGCGCACTTACACAGGTGCCCGGCCCTCCGGGGCTTAGCCTCAGACTCAGTTCTAGACAGAGCAGCGTGGCATGCAGAGAGAGAGAGTGAGGAGAGAGAGAGAGACAAAAAGAGAGTGAGACAGAGGCAATGACAAACAAAGAGCGATTGGTTAGCATCAGTCCATGAGAGAGCAAAACCAGACAGGCACTTCACATTAAAAATGTCAACCAAATAAAAGCCATGAGACGGATTAGCAGCTGGCCCCAGACTTCAGCTTCTTCCTCAGAATTCCATCGTATGGTCTGGATAAGCTGGTTCTATTCCGTGACCTTTAACACTAACATAGATATATTCTTTTTATATCATTACTTTTATATGTATGTCAAGGGGCCAGGTGCCATTGTGATAAAAAAAAATAAAAAAGGCATAATAACAATGTTCAAGGCATATTACAGATATGAGAACAGCATTATTATTTTTTGGTTTGTTTTCTCAGTGAGAAGCTCAAGCGGTGACAGGAGGAGAGTTAGGAATGATTCAAAGAGCTGCAGAGGTAACATGAACACAAAACATGTCCCTGATCTCACTGTGAACAAGCACACGAGCAAAGAATAAGAAGAATACGAAGAAGGACACTGTCTATTGTACAGTATACAGTAAGGAAATAACTGACCTACAGTACATGTATCTGTCTCTCTGACATCATACAGGTACACTATATTGACAGAAACAAGGAATTGGATCAGTAGGAGAAGTTAGAATCATTTAGGAGAGATCAGAGGGTTATATAATCATACACTCCTCCAGGTGCTCTGGTAACATGTACACACTCCACAGTGAGGGACACCTTTCTCGTTTCCTTGTCCACTATCCCGCACAAAAAGGTATGGACAGGAATAGTGCACACTTTAAAGTACACAATGCGAGACCAATCACGATTAGAGACAAAGTGTTCGTGGAGTAACCTGGAGGACGTGATGATTAAAAATCAGTGTCAGCAAAAAAAAGGCGATTCGATTACGTAAAAATTAGTGGATAGGTTATTCGAAACGAGAAAAGAATAATAATGAGGTTGGATTTACCCTAGTGGCTAAAAGCTAAGGCTTAGTCTCTTCCATGTCCTTGTCACATCTGTAGAAATATAAAGGGCTTCAGTTGCATTTCACTATGTACTGTATATGAGCAGAAAACAATATAAATTGTGCTTTAAAAAGAAAATACATATATTTTCCTGTTGAGTGTTGGTCTCTACAGAGGATCTGCTCTGGGAGTTTGCTCTACAAGTCCTACACTTGTGGTCTACAGGAACTACAGTACACCTACAGACTACATCACAGTTCTTTAACTTACCAGAAACTGTCGTGCGCTGAAACACTGCTGAAGCTCCAAACTTTTCAATGAAATAAAACAATTTGAACGTTAGAGTATATGGTATCCTGAGAAGCATGGGTCACTCTGTAATGTTAGCACACCATATGGAAATAAAATCCACTAACATGTTTTGTGAGTTTGATATTTAAGATATAGGGTATGTATAAACGTTACATTTCACATACATTTCCTCTAAGGCTGCACAATTTGATAAAAAAAAAAAAATCACACCGATTATTTTAATGTTTATTGCGATTGCAATTTAAAATGTAATTTTTATTTACAGTATTAGATTCATCCAGGCTAACAGCGAATAATGGGACAAATGATCTCACTAAGAAGAAGTTTGCGAATATTTATTCATCAATTTAAAATTCTTAAAAAAAAGTATACAAATACTATAAAAAAATTAATGATAAACTCTACATAAATTCCTGACTATATTACCTCTGACAAATTTTGCGATTAAATAATTCGCAATCCATACTTGCGATTTTTTTCTTTATGTCATTAAGTGTGCAACACTAGTTTCCACTCTATCATATATTGCAGTACTTAGGATGTAGCGGATTTATAGTGTCCAAATTCTTAGTGAGAAAAAGAAGAGCTGCATAGTTATAAGTGAGACTTTTACAGTGCTGTAAAAGTCTTTTTTTCATATTTGCCACTCACACAAAAATGATTAAGATTAAATAAATTATAATATCACACAAAGATAACACGAGTAAGTACAAAATGCAGTTTTAAAATCATTTTTTCATTAAGAAAATAACAGCTGTCCAAACCTACCTGGCGATGTGTGAAAAAGTAATTGTCTTAATTTCTCAAGCTCATGTGCACTTATGCATCAGGACAATGATCTGATACACACACCAACAAGTCCACCTCTAAATGGCTAAAAAAACAAAGCAAAAAGATTTTGGAGTGGCCTAGTCCAAGTCCAAGTCAAATCAGATTGAGATACTTAAACAGGCCGTTCATTTTCATAAACCCCCCAACGTGGCTGAGTTAAAACAACTCTGCAACAAAGATTACGGCAAAATTCCTCAACGGTGATGTAAAAACCTTATTGCCAGTTATCAAAAACACTTGATTGCAGTTGTTGCCGCCTAGGGTGGCACAACCAGTTATTATGTTTCGGGGCTGATAACCTTTTCACACAGAGCTAGGTAGGTTTTAACAGCTTTTTTCCCTTAATAAATGAAATCATTATGTAAAAACTGCATTTTGTATTTATTCGGGTTATCTTTGTGTAATATTAAAATGATCTGAATCATGTGACAAAAAGAGTCAGGCAAACACTTTTTCACAGCTTAAAATTTATGCGTCAGGATGAATACTGGAGCAGCCAACATGCCATTTAACAAGCACTAAATCCAGGAGGTATGATTTAGTATTGTATGATCACTTCTGTATTTTGAGGGGGTTTAACGCGGAGATCATTAGTAGGCATTGGAATAATTTGTGTAATGTCAGGTCGCAGTGATGTGTCGCAGTGGGGTTTCCCACAATGCTGCCTTGTATAGAATGCTCTGTACGAATAATGCATACAGACAAAAGTAATAATCAGCACAAAAATGCCCTTTTTTATGGGAAGCCAAATTTACAGAGGTACTTAATATATTGACTCTCAACTGTGATCCAGGAATAAAACTGCAAATTTTGTGGTTTTAACTCCTCTAACATACTTGGATCCAGCTAATCAGCTAATGAACAGGTTAATCATGAATGGACAGGTCCATGGCTGAGAACTGCTGAACACCACTGCAGCATAGTATAGTTTGCAGTGTGTGTGTGTGTGTGTGTTGTTGTTGTCAGGATGTCAGGAGGAGTGCTGTTTAGGTCAGCACTGTGCTTTTGTAATTTTGTTGCATAAATGTAAATCCCAATTATTTTAGTATTTCTCACATTTTTTAACTAATGCCTTAAGGACAAAATATAATCAGAGTGATTCTGGTGTGCTAACATCACTAAGAAAAAGCTTAAGCAATATCAAATGACAAATGGTAATGCACAGATCTCTGATAATCAGCATACAGTAGCACCAGCCAAAATTAGCATCTGTGCAAATCTGCAAGTTGTAATTCTTCATTTGGGACAAGCTATATCTGGCAAGCCAATAGATGCAGTCATAGCAATTAGTGCTTCACTTTAAGGGATCTTTAAGTTTCTACTCCCTGTTCACTAGAATTATTAATGTTAAATAAAAACAACAACAACAAAAATATAAACAAACAAACAAACAAAAAAAAAACAAGTTGTCTGTCAGTCAAAAATTAAATATGAACCAAAGACCTTAAATATTACAAAATGTTTAAAAAAGTAATACATAAAAGACAGAATACTGTATGATGTAGGTTCTTTCAAGTCATTATAATATCAGTCTTGCAGGTTATAGATTCAACCTGATCTTACTGACACAATATTTAAAAATACTTTCAAATATTTGCCTCATGGAGGAATGCAACTCATCATCATTTCTAGGAATGCTGTAACTCTAACAGTACCTGTAGGGCCTAATGTATCTAGCTTTGTACTTGCTTCACGCTCTTGTCTTTCAGCTGTTTGATCAAATTTACAGTGTAGCTTTGGCTTTATGAAGTGATAAAGTCAAACGGTTGATAAGATTATGTTTCTTCTATTTGGTTACACTGCACATGATGCCAAAAATCAAAAACTAAAAACATACATACATTAATAAATGAACTTTGCTATTTCAAATAACTCAGTTATGAATAAGCAAAGCATAAACCAAATCCCCTGATATAACATGCCAAAAAAAAAAAAAAAAAATCAGCTGAAGTGCCTGATATTCACCTCCTGAATACTGGTATTCTTGCTTAAATACATTTGCAAGAAAAAAAGCACATATTACTGCTTACATTTTTATTAAGGCTTTTAAAGAACTAGTTACATATCTTAAAGGTCCAGTCTTCTCTTATGCAGTCAATGGTATTTTACACATCAATAAAATGTACTCTGTAAAAGGCTTACATATTTCAATTACATTTCAGTTGTGCATTCAATTAAATTCACTAATGTAGAAAAAAACTCTTTTTCATGTTTATGAATTTATAATCATTAACTTATTACATTTATTTAACTAAGTTTGCCTATTTTTTTGTAAATAGTTTGAATGGGATAGAAAATTGTCAGTCACTTTTCTGTCAACTTAACTACTGAATAATGTTCATTCATTCATCTTCTATGATGAAGATAGGGCCTGGAGCCTATCCCAGTTGACTTAGGGCACGAGGCAGGGCATACCCTGGACAGTGTGTCAATCCATTGCAGGGCACACACACAATTTGGCAATTTGGGGGCACCAATTAATTTAATCTAATTTAATAGACTGTAGGAGAAAAGTAGAGTACCCAGAAAAAACCTACCAAGCACAGGGATAAAATGCAAACCCCATGCACACAGACTCTAGGTGGGAATCGAACCCTTAACTCTGGAGCTATGAGGCCACAGTGCAAACTACTATGCCACCATACCACCCAACTGAATAATGTGTTAAAGAAAAGTTTAACACATGGCATAGTTGCTAGATAACAACCACAGAAAAAAAACATTCATAAACACTAATAGTATCTTTAAAATTTCACATTACACATTTTTGACCGCATACCTTGGCTGAATATCTACTTTTATTTAAGTATGATTTCCATCCCTAGTTTTGCAACTGTACAGGCATAGTCTAGTTAGGTCTTGTCAGGCAAATGTGTGTTATATTTAATAAGCATTATAATAAAAACACAATGACCAAAAAAAAAAAAAAAATCACAAAAATGTAGTTTGTGTAACTAGTAAGTTTAAGTAGTTATTAATCCTTAAACTTTTCTGTTTAATGTGTAAATTCCCAAAATCATTTGAATCGATCAAACAAGCAAATTGTTGCTGCATGGTGACAACTGGTAAATTGCAAGATGTTCATGGTAATGCTTCAGGGCAAAATAACATAAAAAAGAAAAAAAAACTATACTAAGTGATCAGGATGAAGTTGAGCTCTATATTATGAAGCTCACTACTCACCTGGCACCAGCCACAGGTGACTTGCGTCCAGGGTCAAGTGAGCCTATAAGAGGCTCTTCACCGAGTGAGCATGTATCCTTGTTGAGCTGCTGCAGTCTGGAGCTGAGCTCACTTATCACAGTGGGTTTGCCTTCCTCTGAGCCTGCAAGCGGACGGGGTTCTATGGGGTCCCCCCATAGCTTGGAGCGTCTGTGGAAGAGGTAGCGGGGTCTTGTTGGGCCCGAGGTCCCCGTGGCAGCAGCCAATGCTGCTGCATGCTGCTGTGAGAGCAGCTCACTATCCGAGGATTGTTTGAGCAAGGGGTCCCTGAAAGTTACTGGGCCCTTGCTGAGCTGAGACTTGAGCTTTGGCTTTGGAGGCACTGGCGGCTTATCAAGGATGAAGGTCTGGCCGTCGGCATGGGACGTGTAGGTGTCAGTGGGCTCACCACTCTCTGAGGATAGTGTGGACATACTGGAGACAGTGGAGATGGTACTCGTGGTCTCCAGGTGGTGATCGCTGGAGCTGCGAGTGTCCACCTCCTCTACTCCAGAGTCAGCAGCAGACTCTGGGCCCAGGTGGGGCTCAGATGGCTTCCCTGAGGCTGCTGGTGGGCCGCTGGTGGCAGGGGCCTGGGCTGCGGTAACAGCTGCAGTTGGAGGGGTTGGACCTGGGACTGAGGATGGTTCTGAGGGTGTCATTAGCTTGGCTGTTGCAGGTGTAGCAGGAGCTGCAGGTGCCTTCACTTGGAGACCATTTGCAAATTCATCTGGTGGAGGAACCACACCAATTTTGCGAAGCTCCTCCCGTGTCTCCTCATCACTAGAGGACAGCATGGCAGGTGGTAGGTTAACAGAGAAGGACTCCACATCTTCTTCTGAGCTTCCTTGAGCCAGGGTTTTATCTGAAGACGGGCTAGAGGAGGCCTGGGGTGTTTTATCTGAGGATGGACTAATGGGTGCTTGGGGGGTTGATGGTGTGGCAGGGGTTGTAGTTGGTGTGGAGGGTGCTTCGGGGCTGGGAGACTTGGTCCGCTTGAGTTCAGCTAATGTGGGCTTTGGGCTCTCTGAAGTGATGCCTTTGGAAGGAGAATCATGTTCTCTGCCCAGTCCAACTGCCTGTCCATTACTGGTTGCATGAACCATAATAAGCCCAGCAGTCTTATGCTGTGATGTGTCCATGATACTGATGATCATGCTTTTCTTGTCTTCTACCTTCCTTTCCTCTTTTTTTTCTGTTCCCATTTCTGTTTCTTTTCTTGTTGTTATTGGTGTCCCCCATGAGATCTTGCTAGCAGGGGTGGATGTGTAGCTCCTTTTTTCTTCAGGGGAAAAAGAGAGTGATGGTAGATCCCTCTCACCCTCAGCCTCTTTGGTCTGGGTATCCATGAACAGCACCCCACCAGCAGCCTCATGCTTAGTCCTAGGCTCAGGGCTGCTAGCAGGGGATTGGCTCTGGGAAGTTAAAGCCCGTTCCCTTGCGGCCAGCGCAAGTGCCAAAGGGGAGTTGGGGTCAAGGGGCTTCCCTGTCAGTGGGTGGATGAAAGTTGTGCCACTTGGAGAGGGGCGCAGGGCCACAGCAGGGGGAGGCAGCTGACCTAGTTCACTGGTGAGCAGCCGTTCATCAACAGAATGAGACTGTGTGAGTAAGGGGGATTCCAGCGGTGGGGCCGAGCTGCCTTCCATGGTGCCCACAGACAGGAAGACTGTGGATTTTCTTCGCTCCTCAAGACGATGCTCCCTATCCTTGGCAGCACCAGCAACTGCAGAAGCAAAATGCCCTTTGCCATGCAGTATACCCTCAGCTTGCGCTCGACTGCGCTCCTGTAGTAGCTGCTGCTGGTAGTACTCTGCTCTGCTAGTATGATGAGCTGCCAGTCTGCCTGTGGGTGAATGCTCCCTGGAGTGGACGGAAGCCAGTGCCAGCGATGCTCGCTCTTGGGCATCCTCCACCTGCAGTTGCTTTACTAGTGGGCTCTTTCTGCGCTGTGGCTTGCTGGGAGGTGGAGTATACAGGCCCATGCTGAACTGGCCCACATTAGCGTAAGGGTTGTCAATAACACGTCCTTTGCGCTTGATTCTCTCTGGTGGGGTGGATGCTTGGCCAGGTCGTGGGATGTCTGTGGGCTCTACAGGATGGTGGGACGAGTCTTGTAGGAGAATCATGGAATGGGCCTTCTTCTGTCGCTCTATATGGGCACTGTGGCGTGGGGGTTCATACAGCTCAGCGGACATTGTCTGTGGTAAGCCATGCAGTCGAGGCTCTGAACCTGGCTTAAAGCTGGAGCGACTGGGGTCATGAACACGGCTCGGAGGAGGGGGTGGGCAGAAAGGTGGAGGTGGACCCATGTCCAGGTAGTAGAGTGAGGGTGGAGGAGGTGGTGCCGTCTGAGGTGGAGGAGGGATGCTGTGACTGTCTCTCAAGGTGTCTGTCATTGAGGAGCTTCGTGGAAACCTGTGCTCTGCCGCCAGGGCAGACAGCCGGTCCTCCTCAGTAGCTCCTGTATACACAAGGATAGAACACCAATAATAATTACTTTCAATCAGCCACACTAGACCAGTGGTCTCATCATTTAGAGCAACTCATTTAGTGATATAAGGACAGTAACAAACTGACAAATGCCTCTACATTAATGGACAAACAGAAAGGTAGAAAGGGTCAAAATGTGGAAATTGTAAAAAAAATGTGTAGAAATCCATAAAAAAAGAATGATTACCGAAGGACTTGGTTCTGGACATGCCTTTGGGCAGCTGAATATGGGCTTTTTCCAGCGCTGGGTGAAGAGGACCACGAAGAGCAAGACCTTGCCGCTCGAAAAGAGACTGGGAACGCACACATACAGTACACACAAAATTAGTACAGTTATATAACTAATAATCAAAACAGGCTTAACATGGAAAACAGATTAGTAGCATAAGCCTGAACATCTGTACAGTGTCTCACACTGATTTCTGCTGGTGTAATTCGGCGGCTGGTTGGTCGTTGCTTCACCGTGGCTGCTCTGTAGTCTGCCTCCACTTGTGGCCTCATTGCTGACTCCTGCGAGGCCAAGATTTCATCTAGTCTTTCTGTACAAATGCATGCACACACACACCCACACACACACCAAAGTATAAACACATACAGACAGACAAGATTACAGCAATATTCATGCCAGGCAACTTCAGATTCATTGTTTTACAGGATAGTGTGTTATATGCACTGCACAATGGTTGACAGGTTTTGTTCATGCCATGAGATTTAGAAATGAGAATGAGATATAAACACATTTAAAGTGGATTTTGGTCATTTAAAAGGATGGTTGTTTCTTGAGTAAGTAGTTGTGATGCGAGCATTAACAAAAAGAAATATAATAACTCACCTCCTCGCCTTCTCCGTGCAGATGCTTAGCATGGAACAAACAAAAACACTCTTCTAATATACTCTCACAGAAGTCAATATATATTTAGTTCTGTAGTGAAGAGTCTACTATAAACCAAATGGGTTAAATTATAGAAAATTATTAAACCAAAATATGTTTTAGACGCAAGTTACCTTTCTAAAACAACAAGAGGGCAACTAGTAGTATATATAGACCAATTACTGTGTGCAAAACAAGAAGGGCAGTGTACAGTATATCAAACCAGGAAAAGCTTCCTGAAGTAGAGGAGTCATAGGTAAAAGTTAAATCTGTAACTCCACTTAGACCTTGGCAACACTATCTGCAGCAATATAGCCAAGTTCAAGAATTCAGGTGCCTTTCATTTATGAAGACTGTTCTCCTTGAGGTAATTTTTTAACACAATTGATCAATTACATATACAACAGCATGGCATCTAATTACTGCCACATTCATACATTTTCTTATGTTTTCATTATTTTTCGCCAAAGGGTGTCAATGTGTGTGTCTTTATGTGTACGTTAGAATAGGAGGACAGATTGAGTGGAAGAAACAGCTGATGTTTTGAACAGCCCAAATGGCAGAGGGAGAAAGATGACACAGTGTAGCATGCAAACAACAGACAGAAGAAGACAGTATGAGAAAGACAGAAATCAAGGAAAGAAAGATAGATACAGTGAGAGATTTGAAAAAACTGTCTACAAATGGGAACAAGTAAGTGCATATCTACGTATGTTTAGTTGTGCATATGTCTGCAAATGTGTGTGTATGCGTGTGTGTCTTACCCAGCTCCTCAAGCTCAGCAGTCATGCTCTTGGACCTTGGCGTGAGCGTGGTACTGGGTGCTCTCTTGGGTGGTGGTGGTGCTGTGGATGAAAGGCAGGGAGAGGATGAGGAGTAGTGGCGCATTGCCACCCACCTGTTTCCTACCTGAAACTGCCAACGCTTCTTGTGCACCTTCATCTCGCTTGGCTCGGCAAGACCTGACACCTTCTGCGGCCGTGCCACGTTATTCACACTGCGCTCTGACGCAAACTTCTTCATGTCTTTTGCTCTCTCTCACTCCCATACACGCACAAACACAAACGACACAGCACAGGTCACTCAGCTAGGCCCCTCGTGTAAGTCTGCCAGCTAACCATACCATTCCCTAGCTCTCTCGCGTCCACATTCCAACCGCACATAGACAGACTTCTCTTTTTACATCCCTTCATTTTCTCTGTCCGTCACTCCTCTTCTCTCGTTCCCTCTTTCCTCTGGATGCTCCCATTGCCTCTGTAAGCTGAATTTGCCTTTAGCTCAACGCTCATGCTGAGGTAACACTGCCAACACTGCGCTCTAGACACAGCCCTAATAAGGCAAAGCTAGAGAAGCTGCAGAGAACCACAAGAAAATGAATACAAAGTTCCAGAAGAAAATATGGCTTGGTTTCTTCACTCCTTCTTCGCTATAACAGAAACCTCACCAAACGGGGGTAGAGAGAGAGAGAGAGAGCGAGAGAGAGAAAGAAAGAGGAAAGTAGAAGTAAGAGTTAACGAGAGAGAGTGAGGGAGAGAGAGAGAGAGAGAGAGAGATACAAAGGCTTGATGCAATGCTTAATTCAAACGTTCATTGTAGTAACCATGGCAACTCTGGCAGGAGCAAGGCCTGGGTTGATGCAGCTAAACTGCGAGAATCACTGTGTGTGGTTGTGTGAGACACAAGCAATGACAAAGGCCGGAAAGTAATTATAAAACTTAAATTGAGTTATATAACATGTTTATGTTTTTTAATTAACACCTCTGTATTCAGATGTGCATATACATCCCATATATATATATATATATATATATATATATATATACACTGTATG
>JAOVVB010000033.1:4913680-4925466 GCA_028570985.1 Heterobranchus longifilis
AAGAAGGTTTTATTATTATTTTTTCCCATTTTCTACCCCTAGCATCACGTTATCTTATCAAAACTGAGATGAAGTAAATTTCTTAAGTTTCTTTTGATTTGTCGCTTTAAATATTTAGCCATAAGAATGAAAAAAAAAACAAAAACTCACGCAGTGAGTGTGAGGCTCACGCATTCACTCATCTTCACACACTCTCTCGCCACACTACCAACTTCTCAACCTTTCATATTCAAACTGATTGCCTGTCGCAAGCAAAATCATTGTACTCCAGCTTCTTTTATTTTTAAAGTCAAATCGCTACATCGTTCCCACATGCATTTTCTGAAGGCACAGGTGTATTGCAGCCGGAGTGCACTGGAGCATTGCTTCACCACTTTTTTCTCTCCCAGTGAAGAGAAATAATATTTGCCTAATTTGGTTAATATTAACACACACTTACAGCTGCGTGACGCATCAATCAAATGCAAAATAAGGGATAATTGGAAATATCATAATAGTGCTAAACAAATCAACAATCTAATAAAATAAATTGACATTCAAATGCATTTACAGACTGCAGCAAAGTTACACACCTGCTGAAGCATTAAAGGATTGAGTCTGGGGAGTGACATAGTATTATCTAAAGAGGGAAATGCGTGTGCATATTTACAGTGACAATAAAATATTTGCACAAGTTTAATCATGCAGCACTTTTATATTCATAGGAACATTCAGAGGCTAACAAACTTGATTAAAGAGAATTGCACGTGCAAGACAGAGAGAACCAGAGAGAGAGATTCACAATCAGACATGCAGCACAATTCCACTTTATATTCAGAATCTTTTTTCTTTTCTTCTCTTCTTTTTTAAAATTAATAGTGATTCTTTTTTTACTCTACTTTCTCTGTTCTTACTACTACTACTCCTACTACTAATAATAATAATAATAATAATAACTATTATTGTTATCATATAATGCAAATATTGTCATTTTCTGTGTGTAAGTCCTGCGTGAAAATAATTTTACTGCCCTCAGGGGCGTCATATGGATCAAGAAAGAAAGGGGCCCCAATAAGACCGTCTATGTTTAGTGCCCAGAGTTTTGTGCTATGCCCCTGCTGCCCTAAATGAAGCTGCTGGACAGCATGTAAGGGATTATGCTGGTGGGTGATTTTTGGATCAATATTTCAAATGTCAGTTTTACCAAAACAACATGCATGCATTTGTTGTATCTCTTTACCACTGCAATGCTACAAACCTATGCAGAACATTGTGCCATGCAGACGGTTGGTTCAAAATTGCTGGGTATGCACAATGGGCATTGTCTGTGTGTGTGTACCACAAACACAGAACCATTGGCCTTATTCTCAAAACCTCACTTACAGTTTTTCTAAAAAATAATCGTAATCTCACTTTCGTATGTCATCCTAGATCAGATATGTGGCCATGTACTGTATGCATGCAAAGAGTGCTTGCTGATGGGAGTCAGCAGCGGCAGCGTGGGGATTTCATAGCAATGTTATCAACAGCTGCTAAAACAACTAGGCTTTCTTCCTTCTTCTAGACCCCAACAAATATAGCTGCCTAACTCCTTGCCGTCCTCCAGAGCAGAATCCTAAGCATATTTTTTGCTAACATAGAGTTGACAGGTTGAAATCAATGGCCACACAAATATGATGTGTCTTACACTAGATAACGTGAGCAAAGATGTGTTGATGTGCCCATGCATGTCATTTCAGAGTACATACATGTCCATGTGGCTTGTAATGTAAGTGTAGCCTAAAGCAACATTTGTACACATGCAGTATACACAGAACTTAAAAGGGAAATTACTTCTTCGGTCGTTATGGACTGGGTGCCAATCTATCACACAGACTCGCACACTATATGGAATACTAAAAATGCCAATTTGTAATGATGACAAAGTCTTGACATTTGTGCATAGATGATATATTTGTATGTCATTGGACTGTGTGGGGAAGCGAGAGAACCCAGCGGAAACCCACCAAGCATGGGGAAAACTGCAACCTCCACAGAGCTAACCACTATGCCACAATGCCTCCTCAAATTAGAACTAATTATGTATGTTTTGTTTTTACTTACATGGAAACTACAAATCTGTATAGTGCATAAAAAAAATAGACTAGCTGACGTTTAGTTTACAGTGTGAAAGCTAAGTTAAGCCGTTATTTGTCACATATACTGTATGTTTCTGCACAATAAAATTCTTTCTATGGATATTCCAGGATAACTGGGTTCAGAGCACAGGGTCAGCCATGGTACAGCACCCTTGGAGCAGATAGGGTTAAGGGCTTTGCTAAAGAGCCCAAAAATTGGCAACCTGGTGAAGCTGGGGTTTGTACCGCTGACCTTCCGATCAGTAATTCAGTACCTTAGCCCTCTGAGCTTCCACTGCCCCATTACACGTAGCATATGTAAATACCAGAGCATATGCTGTTGTTATGTAGCGAGTATTGTAATTTATTTTTGAACAGTGCCTATTAGGAGATACAGGGTTAAGACAGTAAGGAATATATATTGTATGTTCCTGCATACATCTACTGTATCCTCATGTATCTGAAGATATTCACTAGATTAGCTGAGTGCTGTCATGGAAACCATAGCAACAAGCAGTAAACTGGAATTGAGAAATGCTTGATACTTGTCCTAAACAGCACACGAACATGCACCACAGCAGCGAGTCTCACCTTTTTTTCTGACCACATCCTCTGTTTCTGGTTTGCGCGTCACCGAGACCACTTTCATCAGCAGATTACTTCCACCTTGCCGGATGAGGGAAACCACCTGCTTATGGCCCACCTTTACTACGTTCACTCCGTTCACCTGCAACACCCAGACGAATGTCTCAAGCGACCCCTCATCTATGGTTCCTTCGTATGAAAAGCGGTATTAAATTATAATCAACGTTTACCTCGATGAGGAAGTCACCTGTCCTTAGCCCCGCCCTCCAGGCCACACCTTCCACGTCAACCGACTCCAGATATTGCAGTGCAGGGAAGGCAGGCGTGGGGGTAAACTCTTCAATGGGTGTCTCCGCTACACACACAAACAAACACACACACGCACACACACAAAATGTAAATGCTAGTGCAGTCACAGCACCTGTGAGAATCTAACATACGCACAAACGTCTCCATCATGTTGCTATAGCAATGGTCCTGATGTTTGGGGCATTGTTGAGGCTCGTTACAACCAGGATAAGTAAGATGGGACAGTCTGGGACAGTTAGCTGACTGAGAAAAAGAGAGACGGAGATGGAGAGAAAATGGAAAACATGACACCATGTGTGTAACAGATGGCTTTGGGAACTCATAGCACCTACCCATGATGATTCCACCACAAAGAAAGGGCACACACATGTACACACACTCACACTCACAGCCCGTGTTGGTGGTTATATATCAAGATGTATGACTATTGCAGTGCCTCACAGGGGTCTCGGCAGGAGGTCTTCAGGACACCTGGCATGTTCTTCTTTAACATTTGTACATGTTCATAAGACAAAAGTCTGCATTAATGGATTGTTCTACCCTCTCAGGTTCAGTCTCTGTTATATCCAGACTCCTCTTTAGAAGGCTCATTGCATAAACCTGAACTAGAAACCATATACAGCAACACAACCTGACTATTCATGCCTTCGTGGAATAAACTAGCACTGAATCATCTAGACTCAGCGTCCACTTTAGTAGGGACATCATTACACCTGACTGTTCAGCCAATCACGTGGTAGCAGCTCAGGATGTAAAATCATGCACATATGGGAGAAGAGTAGCAATGTTTGAATGTTTACATGATTAGAACAGGCTGATTTCAGTATTTCTGGAGCCGCCGAGCCCCTGGGATTTTGACCTTCGATAGTCTTGTCCTGTCAGCCAAGAACAGGAATTTGATCCTTATACAGAAAAAAGTATTTTTTGCATATTTGTCACATTTAAATGATTCAGATATTATACAAAGATAACCCAAGTGAATAAAGAAAAAATGCAAAGGGAAAAAAATCTGTCCAAACCTACTGTACCTGGCCCTGTAGGAAAAAAAAAAAAATCATGAATGAAATGTGATTATCTACATTTTCTGGGAATCTGAGTTAAATTTCACTTGACAATAGTACAGGGACAATCTCACAATCTCATTATTATCTAAACACATTTTTTCTCACTCATACACACTTTCATCAATTTTCTTTTCATTTTGTGAAGCTGTTTTGAGACAATGACCATTGTTAAAAGTGCTATATAAATATAATTTAATTTAATTTAATTGAATTGACACAAACAGGCCTGATTACTGCAAGGGGTGTTGAATCAAGAAATCAATTACGTAAATAGAAGTTGACAAAATGATGAATAATATTAGGTTTCAAAAAAACAAAACATCATGTGACGATCTAATAAGATTAAAAAGAACAGAGGGTTACAAAGCCTTTAAAAAGAAAAAAGCAATGTGAAACAGTATTTCTCATGCAGCTGACCTCACATAAGCCAGTTTCTTTTCTCCACCTGTCATTTCACATATTTGCATATTAGTATTTCTGGCTCACACTGATAAAAATGGCTTGACACCGATATTCTTTTAAAAGAAGTGTGGTTAAAAGCAGAAAAGTACCTGTATCCAGAAACCCCACAGTGGAGAGCTCTCTATGTAACACAATTACAGCGCTTTCTTCTCTCCAGACTTGCTACTAAGTCGTTGCACAGGCTTACCGAAATGTGTTTTATATCGACTCATGAGGCATTTATCATCGCGAACTAGAGACTCAGAGTGGTCTTGAAAGGTGCATTCTCTCCCCAGTGCTCGATTTATCAGGTCCTCGAGAAGGGCTAACCCAGCCACTGTTTATTATTTATATAAAATATCTGTCTTGTACAGCGTAACTTGACCCTAATAAAGAAGAAATTGAATGCAGAAGGTGGACCTAGATTCTTGTCACTGACCTAATACAATTTTTACCTAAAAGCAATCTTAAATGAAATTACTTACAGGCTTTACCTAAATTGAATAATTTGTTGCTATGGAAACGGAGCAATTTTACCTGCTACTGTACATAACTAAACATCAGGGCAGTTTACAGTTGTCTTAAAATCTTCTAGGAAAAGTTCGTACTATAGGTTAAATATCTGAATTATCTCATAAATGTTTAGAAGTCTTTTTTGATGTTTTATAACTTAGTTCTATGGTGTAAATTTTTACATATAACCATTTTAAGATCTAATCCAGGCCAGGTGTTCCTAATAAAGTGATCAGTATGTATAATCTATATAATGCATTACACAACGTTATAATGCTATAGTGTTTTATATATACTGTATATACAGTATACAAAAAAGTGGAAATTGTTTACAATAGATGTATGTGAGAATGCTATGGATAAAGAGTGTAACATAAATAAAACTCATGTCATTTCATATGTTGGAAATGTCTTTCTGTCTTCCTTTCCTAGCTAAAAAAATAAAACAAGTCACTCGTATGCTTCTGTCCAGTGCCGTCTTGTACGAGAGATATCAGTTATTCTTCTCTCTTACTCTTGTGGGAATCAGGTCTAAATGTCACCTTGTGTGAAAGTATAAAAAAATTCTGTTGCTTTTCTGTGTAAATGTAGGATTTTTTTTGTAATCAAGCGACTGTAACTATATTTGGAGCAACATGTCACCAGCTGATTCATGTGAGTCATATACTCATATAGTTTTGAGTTTATGAGTCATCACTCATTTCTTTCTATTAAATAAGATACAATTATGTAGATTTAATTAAAGAAATAGGGAACACATGTTTGACTGTAACAGCCTTCAAAGTGCCTAAAGATACAATTTAAAAATTAGTTGTTTATGTAACGACTTCAGCAGCAACCTCGTTTCCCTTCTCATCTGATTCAAACGCACATAATTCAGCATATACACAACCAGTATACTAATCACCGGCCTGATCATCTGTCATCATCTGCACCTGTTTCTCACTGGTTCATGCCTTGAGTTTTTTTTTTTTTTTTTTTGCTTGAATGATTCATAGGTTACTAAGTGGCTTAACAAACTAAAGAATTCCTCTGAAACTGTTCAGTTACAAGAACTAGACAAGCTTCAGGAAGTTTGGAGAACTATTCCTCAAGATTACATTAATAAAAATACAAGAAAGTCTGGCTTTTTGAAAGAAAAATATGAAGAAACTTAAAACTTTTGCACAGTACTGTACATTCATCTTCAATGATTACATACTTCTGTAATTCAGTTTAATATTCCAGCGGATTGATTGTGTTGGAGTAGAAAGTCAAAACAACAAAAACTTACTGTGCAATTATTTACAGACCTCACAAGCCTGAACTCTAGTTACTTCTATATGTACCAGGAGCTTTACAGTTATCGGGCATTTTTAAGTGAACTTTAATGTAAGGTGATTGTGAAAACACATGGATATTTCTAAATGGTGCAACAGAAAAAAAGCTTTGCCCTATTGTCAGGAATTCATCGTCAGGTTGCATATTCTCTCTTTCCTGCCAACCACAGTGACTTTAGCCAATCACAGACATCTATGAGGTCATATATGAGAAATTGATGGAAACAAATGCAGATTTGTAAATATTGTGTGACAAAAAAACAACAACCAACAACTGGATAAAACCTAAAAATTACTCTCATGTTCCCATTAATATGTTTTTCCAAAGTTTGTTTCTCCACTGAAGTGATCCATTACACCTGTACTGTATACATACTGTACAAAGGTATGTACAGTATAGACATGCTGAAACAATGATATACTGATATTACTAGAAAAAAAATAAGAGACCACTGCAAAATAATCAGTTTCTTATGCTTTTTTTCTGACAGGTGCATGTATCGGTGAGATGAACAGTTTTGGTAAATTTTTTTGTGAACTGCTGACACAAATTTTTCTCTTACATTCAAAAGATAACCATTGTTATTTAGAGTGTATATTTAAAGGAAATGACATCATCACAACACATCAAAATAACCCAACATCATGCAGTATTTGCAGAGCTTTAATACCTCAAATAAAACAAAATACAAATAATTTATGAACAAATTATGTTAATGCTTTGACTACTGTAAATAACATTAAGAAATCAGTATTTGGTGAAATAACCCTGATTTGCAACTACAGCTTTCACACGTTTTGTCATGCTCTCCACCAGTTTTTCACATTGATGTTGGGTAACTTTAAACCACTCTCTTTGCAAAATGCAAACAGCTTAGGCTTTACTTGATGGTTTGTGACCCTTCATCTTCCTTTTGATGACATTTCAGAAGTGGTCTCTTATTGTTTTTTTCAGAGCTGTAACGGATTCACGCGACAAGTCATTTTCTCAGGAAAAGATTCTTATGTGCATATAAGAATATTTACTTGAAAATATATATTTTTTTGTTTCTTCGTTCATGTCTTCTAATGATGCTCAACTTCGACACATTTTTACGTTTTAACGCAGATATGTTGTTCTTAACATATTCACCAATCACTACATTCGCATAGGTGAATTTTTAAAATTAATTTTAAGACAATTTAAACTGAGACATTGCCATGTCTTTCATTGTTTTGTCCATTACAAAAACTATATAAAAACCTTTTATTATGAATTTTAAAGCAAGACTTTTGAAGTAATTCCATGCAATATCTGGCAGATATTCTGTAAAGCACAACACATTTATTTAAATTCTAAAATGGTGCTTGCGGGATTTAGCGGCACTCCGCGAGACGACATATTATTATTACTAGTTTGTGTATTTAACCAGTTAAACATCCCAGTGCTGTTATGCACTATATCACCACTCATGGAGTGCCTCTCGTCCAATTAAATCACTCGGTCTGAATGAACTGTCACATGAATGTATTTAGTGGGCAGAATTTTCACAGGGCATCACATACATATACGCAACCTACAGCAGCGTGTCCCTATAAGACTTATAGAAATATAGACCATTTTTGAGATATGACCACACATGATGTCAATCAAACAAAAAAGCCTTGATTGATAAGCAGTTTTATTTCACTGTGCCCTAAATGCGGTTGTATTTTTGCCATATTGCAACTCTAGAGCCGAGAATGAAGCCGTCACTCAGCTCAGAAGCAAGCTGAGGACGGGTTAACGAGTGTAGATCCAGGTCATGCTTACCTTTCGCTCCCCGCAGGACAAATCCAAAGCCTTCATTCTCTTTCTTCTGCAGCATGGCATCTTTCTCCTCAATGATGTAATCACTGGCAAGGAAAGAGGATGGCATTTAGATCACAATCCAGCACCATTATTGTACAGAAGTAACCCAGGTTTCTGTCAAGTCGGGAAAAAAAAAAAAATTCCCGCTCTTGTGCTGATGAGCCATTCAGCATAAAAGCTGAGTTAGGGGTGAAGTGAATACAATGAAAAAAATGCTCAGGTAGTACTTTTAGACCCACTGCACTACTTCACAGCAGGCTCCATTACTGAATTAAGCGATTGGACAAAATGCTAATATCATCCTTTTTATACTATTAGAAACAAGAGTATTAAGAAATATAAGGGTAGTCACTTCTGTCAAATCCCTTTTTCAAGTTTCTCTCTCTCTCTCACTCATGCACACACACACACACACACACACACACACACACACTTTATGTAGTACACTCATTGCCTTGTGCATCATTCAGGCCAAATAAACAAACCTTAAAACCTCAAATAAGAGCTTTATTTTTATTTTGCTTTTTATTTTAACCAATATATGAGGACTAGCCAAAAGCCAACTGTCTTGTCATGTATTCCTATCCTCACATATCCCATTTGGTTGGGAAAAAAAACCCTGCAGACATACACCCCTTTCTACTCCATCAGCAGCCATCTGTCTGGTTGTACAGAGATGACTGGAGTTGGATGCATTAGTACACACAGCTGAGGCAGCTCTGTTTTTAGATCACTCGCTCAGAGGAGCACAGACTCACTGTACAAACATGACCAGCATCTCGCATCATACAAATAGCCCGTTTACAACGCGCCCATTAGTGCCCTGTGTTAAAAACTGTGCGACTGGCAAACTCTTCTTCAATAACCTAGAATAGGAATTGAATGCTGTTTGAATAATTATAGTACTGTAATGTATTGCAGTATTGTACTAATGATAAAGGGAGTGTTTGCTCAGAAATCAAAATGCTAAGAAGAAACATATAATTATGCAGCCCAGTGATGTCAAAGGTGTATAAAGAGTGTGCTTTCGCATGATACTTTTTCCTCCTAGTTTGACGGACAGCTTACACGTACCTACAAAGCTCCGACTGTTCGACTATTCTTGCTGTTTATTGGAAGCACTTCTGACTTAAGCCTTAATGCTGCGTCTGCGAGTCACGGCACAGAACTACTGCTGAGTTAGACGCTGCACGGATCACAACCTGACTACTATCTTTATCATGCAGAATTATATTCTCTCTCTTTCTCTCTGGGGTCTTTATCGCTGATGCATTAGAAATGACAGGAACATAATTGGGCAGTGAAGAATCAATTAGATCAATTACAGATGATTCTATTGCGTTAGTGCCTCGGGTAACAAGGATGAGGATGATGCACTACAGAAGTCCAAGATAAGACTTGCATGCTGAGACGAGCTGCACTTCGCTTTCACGTCACAGACGTACAGTATTTTACAGTAAGGTCCTCGACTTACAGTTTTATACCTGAGCCTCCAATAACGAAAGTGGACTCCTCATTAAGTTACACACCGCTCACATTATACTGAACTTCCAGCCTCCTGACACACAGTATGACTGCAAATCAATCCCTACTAATGAGGATGCGTTCCCTGTTGAGTCTGGTTCTTACCAAGGTTTCTTCCTATTGCCATCTCAGGGAGTTTTTTTTTTTCACCCTCTGATAATCTGATAATTATGATTTATACATATTCCCGAACACTTTTTTTTTTTTATTCTGTAAAGCTGCATTGCAACAATAACTGATGTTAAAAGCACTATACTGTATAAATAAATCTGAATTGAGTTGAACTTAATGCACAGGTTTGACATTGATGCTGTCTGTATTCAATTTCAAATTAATTCATGTTAAATGTATTTGAGTGATAATAAATGATTATCATCACATGACCCTGAAAATGCACTTCTACCCAAAAAGTATTAGTTCAGGTTTGTTGTCTTAACACTGCTGGCAGAAAGGAATCACAGACCTATGAACAGGAGTTAATGATCCAAGGGCACTTGGAATTGTTATAATGGTATAACAGTCATGATACTGTTCGTACAAGTATCCGAGACTTTTGACTGTGCAGAATAACAGACCACAGTTATAAGAGTAAAAACTCCCTTTATTTCACTGATGATCTTATCCCAGCGTTTCACTAGTGCTTGGATCCTATCATGATAGAAAGTTTTCCTTCCTCCTTCTCAGCAGCCTTGATCGGAATGTCTGTTTCACATCTGAAACGCTGGCCTCCCAGGAACTCCTCTAATGCCCCAACTATGTAGAAATTGTTTGGAGCGAGGTCAGGACTATACAGGCAAGTTCCTGTAATGTACAAGTGGTGTTGGTGAATGTTAGGGTGGACAGTTTCCACAGACAGACGTGTCTCTTTTGCAAGTTGGCGACAAGCGATTTTCAATGATCAGATGTTCCACTTGAATGTTCACGGGAACGACTGAACCGGGTTCATTATCCATGGACGTATGGCCTTCTTTAAAACATTTGCTCTGTTTATATCGCTTTTACGCCTTCATTCATGATAAAATTCATTACAAGTCCGGTTTGACTTGAACGCCCCCCTATAAATTAATTCTCATATCGGATTTGAAACAGAAACACTGAAAGAAGGAGCATATCAAAGCATTTCACAAGTGTACTAAAACAGTACAGTGCAAGAGTGACAAGTAGGAAGTGCTTGAGAGGAAGACAAATGCTGATCTAGCCTCGCTTACGGAAGTTTGAAGTGGTTTGGAATTGTTCTATTATTTATTGAATTTGCTCAAATTCCAGGAAATGTATATTGTATTTTTATATTAGATTCCAGGGCCCTGTGGTGTACAGAAAGGCACCGTATGGGCTCAGGGCTCTAGGGACAGACAATATGTCTTCATTTATTTCAGGTTATTCCTGTCTTCAATTGAAAAAATGGAGCCATCTGTCTTTCTGTCTATTCTCAGTAGACTATTTCGAAGATCTCTCCTTGCAGTGAGAGGTCCTTGGGCATTCATCCCATTGCTCTGGTCCTTTTATCCATGATGGATGATGGCTCATGGTTATATATTTCTCCTTAGTGGCAAAACATACAGAAAAAAAACAACTAAACACTTACTTTATCTAGATATTCATGGCTGATCAGTTGTATCAGTTTTATACATTTTTGGAAAACATATGCTACTTTTATTCACTTGTCCACAAGAGGGTGTTTGCAATTCACTGTATCCACCATTAGAGCCCTGCTGTGAATATACTGTAGCATTGGCCCCAACCCAAGTGTAACAGTATGTAAGAGTTTAAGTTTACTGTTTGTGTGTTTAATGAATTAACAAACTATTCATTTAAACCTCAGCAACTTTGACCAGGTTAGAGAAGTTGCTAAAGATGAACAAATAAATGAATGAATGAATATAGTAATTGCATAATACTGAATGAGGACACGATACACTCCCATATTAATGAACATGACCTTTCATGGTCCCACAAGCGTCATGCCTGACAGCATGAAAAAACACCAGCTCATATGGCTTTTGTTGGGTCCCATGGGGTCCCGATGCTATTTCTAGTCTGAGACAGGCATGAAAAAAGTAATAAATACAGTAAAAAAAATAAATAAATAAAAAAAAAAATATAT
>JAOVVB010000033.1:4954496-4965436 GCA_028570985.1 Heterobranchus longifilis
GGGAGAGATAATTTAGAAGCCAGCATTTTCAGAAAAATAATTGCAATACTTAGAAAACATTTTATGTTTATTTAAATAAAAAAAAAAAAAAACCTTTACAGCATCCCTATGGTTTAGCACTGTCGCCTTGCACCTCCAGGTCCCGGGTTTGATTTCCTGTTGGGACTGTGTGCACAGAGTTGGCTGGTTCTCCCCGTGCTCGATGGGTTTCCTCCGGGTTCTCCGGTTTCTCCCACTGTCCAAAGACATGCAAATTAGACTAATTGGGGATCACAAATATCCTGTATTGTGTGAATGTTGATGGGGGGGGTGGTCCTACTACAGGACTGGAGGATCCCTATATTATAACTGTGGGGGTGCCAATAATTCTGGAGTTGACTGTAAAATCAATGGTAAACATCCTAAATACTACAGTTTAACGAATCTGTATCAGCCAGTAATCAAGAATGTGTGGTTCTTGCAAATCATTCAAAACACAAGGGCATGATGGAAAAAATGTTGAAGGGAAACGTATTAAAGAGAGAACATTCCTGGTTTTTAACATGATTTTGCTTCATTTTGTTTCATTCGTACCTGTGTGTATGTGGTGTAATGTTTATGTGCTCTATAAAATTTGCCCTTCATCAGATTTGGAAGCATACCGAGAGTTGCCCTCTCCCCTACCGGTGTGTTAATGAACCATCACAGGAAGGGAGATTTTCTCACACACACTTTTTTTTTTTTTACACACACACCACACACACACACACACACACACACACACACGCACACACACAATTTGCCCATCTCTCTCAGTTGTACTAATGTCTCAATTCAATGGCTCTATCCTAAAATCTCTCGGTCGTTATGTTCTCCTCTATCTCCCTTCTGTTAATAACTTCATTCATGACTCTCTCTCTTTCCCCAAGTCTTAATGCGCTTTGGTTTTATTCTCTAACCAGTCCAGGCCAGCATTTCATCAGCACAGCTCAGAGTATGGTTATATTTTGTTTTTTTGGTGTGTGATTTGTGGCCTCTATTAAAAAGTCATGATTAGGGCCAAGCCCATGTTTTTAGGCTACGGTAAATCACAGCAGTGTTTTTTAAACATGCATGTTCCCCATTAAATATACACATGGAAGGGTTCACAGAAACACCCAATTTGTTTAAATGGAACAACCCCAATAATAGTCAGATTTCCTACATTGCAATAGGCCAAGAGACCATTAAGATTGGAAATTAATTGAAATGGGGTGAAGAGTTGAAAAGACCTCATCACTGACCTAGCCTATCAATTAAATAACCTAATTTTACTCGTTTACAGCAGGGCCAAAAGTTATCATAAACCAAAGCTAGACATTTAAATTTTTTTTTTTCACATGATTGTCTTTCCTTTCAGTTAATCTGTACAGGGTTGCAGGGAGCGTGGAGCCTATCAGAGCCTGTACATCGCAGGGCAAACACACACTTATACACTCATTCACACATTATGGGCAATTTGGAAACACAAATTACCCAAATCTGCATGTCGTTGGACTGTGGGAGGAAACCGGAGTACGCGGAGGAAACCATGCACTCAGACCCATGGCAGGACTCAAACCCTTCACCATGGAGATGCGAGGCCATAGTGATAATCACTATAACACTGTTCCTTTCAGTTCAATCAACACATTTTCTCTGGGATTCAGGTCAGGGTTTGTGATTGCCACCCCACTTCAAAATGAACACCAGTACCCCTGCCCATTCATGCAACCAGCAATTAAATGAAATGTTCTTGATTAAATGTGCACATGTTTATCCTGTCCAACTACAGAATTAAGTAGATTTGGCTTTTCAAGTTTTCCACATATTGTTACTGTATGTTCCACACTCATCCTAATATACGTAGAATAAAACCCTTTGTTCCTCATCATTCTACACACAATATTCAAAGTAAAAACCGGTGTTTGGAATGTTTTGTTAATTTATGAAAAGAAACAACAACAGTCAGATATCCCATTTACATAAGAATTCAGACTCTGTTATGACAACTGCAATTGAGCTTTGGTGCATCTTACTCTTATCAATTTTCCTTGAGATGCTTCTACAATCTGATTGGAGTCCACCTGTGCCCAATTGAATTCGTTAGACATAATTAGAAAAGGCTGTCTATAAAAGGCATCATCGTTAAATGGCTCATGTCAGAGTGAAAATAAAGCCATGAGACTAAGAGAATTATCTGTAAACCTGCAAGACACAGGTTTGGAAGGATATGAGAACATTTCCTAAAAAAAGTGCCCAAGAGCATGGTAGCCTCCATAGCTCTCTAATGGAAAAGATTTGGAACAACCTTCCCAGTCTTCCCAGATCTGTCCGCCCAACTAAACTGATTAACTGGGAAAGAAGGGCCTTGTTTAGAAAAGTAACCAAGAACCCAATGGTCACTATAAATGAGCTTCTGAATTCCTTTGTGGAGATGGGAGAGACTTGCAGAAGGTCAACCATCACGGCAGCACTCCACCAATCAGGCCTCTATGGTAGGGTGGCCAGCCAGACGCCATTCCTCACGAAATTCCGCACATGACCGGCTTTTGGGAGTTTGCCAAAAAGCACTTTAAGGACTCTTAGACAGTGAGAAACAAAATCCTTTGGTTTGATCACATTAAGTTTGAACTATTTGGAATAAAGAAATAAGGCACTGCGCATCATCTAATTGAACCCATCCCTACAGTCAAACAAAATGAAGGCAGCATCATGCTGTGGGGAGGTTTTCTGCATCTGGGATTGCGAGACTAGTCAGTATAGAAAGGGAAAAAATGCAAGCAAATAAAGAGCTCTCCTGAGTCAAAAGCTTCTCCAACGACCTCCAACGACCCAAAGCACACCAACAAGAAAACACAAAAGTGGCTTTAGAACAACTCTTTGAAAATCCTGGAGCGGCCCAGCCTGAGTCTGGACCTGAACCCAATAGAGCATCTGTGGAGAGAACTGAAGATGCTGTAACCATCCAACCTGGATGAGCCTGAGCGATTCTGCCAAGAACAATAGAAGGAATGTTCAAAAGAAAGTTGTGCCAAGCTTGTAGCATAATTCACAATAGCAGTATACTACTATTGGCCTATAAAGCACTGAAGGGTCCTGCACCACAGTACCTGAGTGACCTCCTAGTGTTTTATGATCGCCATGCCTACTTTGATCAAAAGATGCAGGCTGCTTGTCAATACATCGTATTGTTAAGACTACAGCAGGGGGCAGAGATTTTTTCCATACAGAGCCCCAAAGCTATATAATAGCTGTCCAATTAATGTTCAGGATGCAGACACAGTCTCAGCGTTTAAGTCTAATGCTGAAAAACTATGTATGTAGCCAGGTCTTTGATGAATAGATTTGACTTGGGTAAAGTTGCAGATCTGGGGTGTTTATGTGATAGACATAGAGTATTATGGTAAACTGTTATGTTTGGATGCTGTCCTCCCCACTCTCCTTGATTATTCAGGTTTGTTGATGGTGAAGTGACTTGTCGCTTTACTTTCCAGGGAGCCCTCATGTCTGTGTTTCCTTCTGGCTCTCCCTTTTATATATGCTGTCATAGTTAGTCCTGTTGGAGTCCCTGCTGGCACTCTGCACAATAAATACATTTACCTTATACATTATGTGACTGTGACCATACCCAACTGTTTTCTTTCTCTCTCTCTCTCTCTCTCTCTCTCTCTCTCTCTCTCTCTCTCAAACTACACGAAATGTGGAAAAAACTGAAAAAACTTTCTGTGAGCACTGGATTTCATAGCAGAGGCATATTATTGGTAATGAGCGACCATCCATGCCTTTTTGTAGTCCGCTTTTCTGCTTTAGCCATCTTCAGGGAGGTCACAACATTATCAGTGTGCAGTGTGTATTGTAGAGGTCTGAAGCTGTTGTGATAAATGGCAGTTCATGGCAACTCTTTTTCTCCATGGCGGTGCCAGGGCTAAAGGCAGTCTATCTGGTTTCCCTGCCAGTCTGTCTTAATAAACTGCCCATCTCTGACCTCCAAAAGCCTCGCCACTACATCCAGGCATGCTTCAACAGTTTCCTCACTTCATCCCTGCACACCTGAACACCCCCCCCCAACCCATCTCTATACTTTCCAACACCCTCCCCACACCATACCCACACTCACCTAACACCTCATGCCCATACCTACACTCTTCAATATCTTCCCCAACTTTACACACTCCAACACCCCCCACTCCATCTCCCAAATTGCAACAGCCTCCCCAGCCCATTCCCCCACACTCCAACACCCTCCCCACTCAATCCCACACATTTCAATAGCCTCCCTACCGATTCCTACACATTTCAAGACCTTCCCTACCCTATTGCCAAACACCCCAACACTCTTATCACTTCATCCCCAAACACTCCACACACCCATCTTCCCCAACACATTCATACACAATCCAACACCTTGCCCACCCAATCCCCACACACCAGAACACCCTCCCCACCACATCGCTGCATAATAAACTGTTGTTCAACAGTTCACAAATCAAGAAAAAATTACTTTATGTTTGCATGCCATGTCTTTTCCATTCCAATAAGTGGCCTTTTTCATGGCGAAAGTTTTTTGCATTCCATTTGACCAAGTTATAGTACCACCTGAAACTACAACAGAAAAGTAAACTGGTTTCATTAAAAGAGCTAATATTTTAAAATGCTTCACAATGAACAGAGGCTATTAACATACAACCATGGAAACTGCTCTGCTTCTCTTTGCTTGCTCTCTCTAGCTCCCAGAGAAAGGTAAAGGAAAGCAAGAAAGATGAAAAGCCATTCAGTTTTTGACAGCATGTACTGTACTGTACTGTACTGTAGGTAGGTGTGGTAGACCTGCAGCCATGCACTCAGCCATCTGAACAAGGCATTTTTTTTTTTCCATGGCTGATGCACACTGAGAGGCTTGTGTCTCTGTCTTAAGCATTGGGTTGAACAGAGTGCAAATAGGCTGGGAGAAATGGAGAACATTACTATTAAGGAAAATTGGGGAACATTACCATTGAGAATAAAAGGATAAAGCAGCAGAGAATAAAAATCTTACCTACAAGGTCTGCAGTTGCGTTTCAATTGGTGGCCTTTCGGTTAGTTTATGATGAATAGTGAATAATGAGTTAATTAATTATTTCCTGTTTGTAATGCAGACAAACAGCTCTAAGAACATACAAAAGAACTCAAATGGGTCCACAGCAAAAACTAATTTTATTTAATTGCAATTTCGTATACATAATAGATCTATAGTTTTATAATTTACATTAAAAAAGGCTGAAAGAGTATCGATATGTGAACATGTAGCATTCACCTTTATTTTATTTGGAGTGTTCAACTCAAAACGGGACTTGTGATGAAATTTCTCGTGAATGAGGTCATTACACCGATTGAAATTTACAGAAGACTTACACTGATGAGGATCTTAGCCACAGTAAAACATTTGAATGAAAAGTTTTTAAGGAAGCCTGTACGTCCATGAATCCCAGCCGTGGTGGCTCGGAGCCTATTCAGCGGGTAGAACGCCTTATCCTTGAAAATCGACACATAACTTGTCACCAACTTATGGAAGAGAGACATTGGCTGTGGGAACTGTATTGTACACACAATCATTCACCAAGACCACTTTACACATATTACGTTGCCTCATCCCCCATACAGTCCTGATCTCGCTCCAAGCCATTTCCACGTGTTTGGGTCAATAAAGGTGTTTCTAAGAGACATTTCAGATGTGAAGCAAGCAGTCTGATCATGGTGCTGGCAAAACCTTGATGGTATCCAAGTACTAGTGAAACATTGCGATAAGTGAATTAATGTAGCAGGGGATTATATAGAATAACAAAGGTAGTTTTTACTCTTATAACTATATTCTGTTATTCTACACAATTCTACCCTTTGTATATACACTAAAGCGAATAGTAAAGCAGAAAATTAGTAGATGTTTAAATGGATTGAGATCTAGTGTGTGTGAAAGCCACTGATGTTTTCACCCTTTAATACTCATCAATCCCCATCACTGATTTTTCTTTAATTTGTCAACCATATGTGTTTTATCAGCGTTGGGACACGCATTCCCATGTGATCCCATGTTTGTCACACCCTCTCATACCATTATTTACCTTAAAGCATATTATTCAGGAATCACTGTGAATTATTCCGTAACTAATGCAAAACTAATATGAATAATATGGTCCAGCGTTTTGGACCTGGCAACAGTTCCTGTGAGTTCAACTGCCTCTCCAATCGGAAGATGACTGCTGCAGAGTCAAACCTCATCTGGCCCACACCCACAGCCTTTTCCAGTCCATCCATGACACTCGGCTTATCAGCACATCAATCAGAGACAGCTAATCGATTAGCTTTTGTACGTGCCTGTAGTCTGTCCTTGGGAACAGGCTCAGTAAAGCTGGACACTTTGAGGCTAAGACAGAGCCGATGTCAACAACGCGTTGGATGTCAGAACTCAAAGAAATCTCAAACAGCATGTCAGTGAGGCTAATGCATAAAGGATCAAATGAAAAGCTGAGGTAAGGGTAGGAAATAGACAGGAATAAATCACTGTCTTTAACCTGTTTTTGACCCATGGTCAGAAACTATTCTGGTGGAAGAGAATGCAGAAACTAAGAAATACAGAGGGGGTGAAGAGTGAGAGAGTAAGTGAGAGTGAGAGAAAAGGAGATGATGTAAGACATGCCGAGAGCAGAAGGTTGTTTTGTGTTGGACAGGTTGTGTCTGGGAGCGCAGGGCCATGAGTGTGAAAATATGGGACAGATGAATGTGTGTGTGAAAGCAGAGAGAGAGAAAGAGAGAGAGAGAGACAGGTGGTGTGGATGGCAGGGGGCAGAGGGTTGAAAAGAGGTAAGGTTATAAAGTGGTTCAGGTGCTGCACTATTACAAGGAAGTCACGCTGAAGTCAGATCCACATTAACCTTGGGATTAAAGATCTCACACAGACACACAGAGTATATACACACTAACGTACACACGGGTATAACCGCTAAGACTGCATGACCTTTCCGAGATCTGTCACCATCGATGTTAAAATTAAAGAACAATGCTAATTAATCCTCAGAACAGGTGATCTTAAGCAACCAGCTGTTAATCAGTACGAAAACAGTTAGCGCCAGTGCATAGCCATAACATCGCTGTGTGCCTGCTCAGTCTATTCCCATCAAGCTAATAGTGAGCCAATTAATCAAACAGGATGAACACACAAACACTTGCTCATGTGCATAGATCTAATCAGCGGCGTAAAATAACTTCCTTTCTTCTTTAACAGTGCTTTATTAATCATGCTTTGTGGTGAGAGAGAGAAAAAAAGCCCTAGGATAATCAAAATTTTGAAAAAAAAAGAAAAATAAATAAATAAATAAAGCAGTGAATCAAAAAAGAAACATAATGACAAAGTGAAATGAGTAAAAGGGTACTCGCACAGATACAGTATAACAGCATTGGATGAAAAACAAAAATAGTGCAAATTTATACACTCCATCCCAATTTTCACTTCTTTAATTCCGGATAGAACCTACAGTACATGGCCAACATAGCTAATATAGGCATATATACTGGGATATTCATCCGTGTGGGGCTGGAGCCTATCCCAGGAAACTTAGGGCATGAGGCAGGGTACACCCTGGACAAGGTGCCAACCCATTACAGGGCACGCACTCAACCACATTCACACAATACATGCATATTGGGAACCAGCCTAATCTGCATGTTTTAGGACTGTGGGAGGAAACAACGGAACACCCGGAAGAAACCCACCAAGCATTTGGAGAACATGCAAACTCCATGCACACAGACCTGATGCAGGAATCAAACCTGGAGGTGCAAGGCGACAGTGCTAACCACTAAGCCACCGTGCCGCCAGCCATAACATACACACGCTTCATAAAGTCACTGATCATGCTACAGGACACGTTTATTTATTTACTTGGCGACCTTCAGTAGGCATTTTATCTTAATCATAATAGTTTCATTGTAGATCCAAAATCTATGGCATCAATAGTGTAACACAATCATGCTAACCAACCACACTACATGTAATGATGAAGTTATCTGGGGGAAAAAATCACTACAGATTGTCTAAGATGGCTGTGTCCATAACGTTATAGTTGAAGTTTGCTTTTTATATTTATATATTCCAATAAGTCCACAGTGTCACAATCAAGTACATACAACAGGTCTGATATTACTGAAGGACTGGACGTGGGTTGAGAGGCATATATTTATTGTGAGGGAGGAATTATTTATAGAGAAGATTTTGTGTGACTCAGTTTTGTCTAGTCACATAGTCCCAGAGCAAATATTAGAACACCAACAGTGCCCTGGCAGAGCATCAGCATTTGGGTGTAAGTACAGTATCAGTCTTTTAATAAGTGTATATGTACAGAACATTCACCAGCTACTTCATTGGGTTTAACAGTTTGTTAGCGCTAAAATCTAATCAGCCAATCACATGGTCGATCTATGGAAATTCAAACCGATGATCAGAATGGGAAAGAGATGGTTGTTGGTGTGTGTCAGATGGGCTGGTCTGAGTATTTCAGAAACTGCTGGGTTTTTTATGCACAACCTTTTCTAAAGAATGGTCTGAAAAAAAAGACACTATCCAGTGAGTGGGAGTTTTCGTGTTGATGCCAGAAGTCAGAGGGGAATGGCCAGACTGGTCCGAGCTGATAGAAAAGCAAGAAACAATATCTCATTACAACTGAGGTATGCTGAAGAGCATCTCTGAACAAACAACATGTCGAACCTCGAAGCAGATGGGCTACAGGAGCAGAAGACCACACCGGGTGCCACTCCTGTCAGCTAGGAAAAGGAAACTGAGGCTACGATTTGCAGGGGCTCACCAAAATTAGACAATAAAAGATTGGGAAAATGTTGCCTGGTCTGAGTAGTGGTACAACATGAAATCATGGATCCATCCTGCCTTGTATCAGTGCTTCAGGCTGATGGTGTGAGGGGATTTTTTGTTGGGCCATGTTGAGGAACTTACTATCAATTGAGCATCATTTAAATGCCACATCCTATCTGCCATATCTATGCCCACAGGATAACGTGCCATGTCACAAAGCTAAAATCATCTCAGATTGGTTTTGTGAACTTGACAATGAGGTCACTGTACTCACATGGCCGTCACAGTCACCAGATCTCAATCCAATAATGCACCTGTAGGATGTGGTGGAATGGGAGATCTGAATCATGGATGTTTAACCAACAAATCTACAGGGACTGTGCATGTGATCATGTCAGTATGGACCAAAACCTCTAAGAAATGTTTCCAGCACATTATTAAATCTATGCCATGAAGAATTAAATCAGTTCTAAAGGCAAAATGGGATCCAACCCAGTACTATGCCATTAAGTGTGTGTGTGTGTGTGTGTGTGTGTGTGTGTGTGTGTGGTGTCAGCTACTGTAGCTAAGTATATTTTACTGCATCTTGTCTTCGCTATACACATAAACAGCAGTGTGTTTCAGCCCTATACCTCATGTTCCACTCTAGTGTCCTTATGGATACAACTGTGGACAAATCACTACCCTCTGCCTGGGACAAGCAGATTTCATGTCCGGGCTATTAGTTTTTAATTTGCAGTGTCTCAAGAGACAAATTCAACAAACCAGAAAAAGTATGAAAAAAAATCCCTACGCATTCTTGTCTTTCATAAAGCAATTTGTTTTGGCCGGGTGGCTATGTTTAAACTTAACATGCTTTGCTGTGGTGTGAAACACGTCGATGCTGTAATTACAGCGCACACTGCTCACTCTGAATCCCACCCTCTGCTGCAGTACACACATGCAGTGTATGAATTTTATTTTAAAGCACAGCTGAAAGTATGGTCTTCATTGTAGGAATTCAATGTGTGACATCACAATCAAAGTAATTCAGTTCCCTTAGGTGGAATTAATACACTTAATTAAATGTAACTAAAACATACACCATAACGCTGCCTGGCCAAAAAAATCACTGTTTGGATCTACAGTACATAAACATATAATTAAATGCTTTTTTGAATAATTACGCCAGTAAATAATATAGGTTGGGCATTGGTGCGTCAATGGAAGGTTTCTTGCCTACCATGCTGAAATCCTGTGTTTAATTCCCATACAATGGCCAAACCCCAGTTACTGGATACAGCGCCGGTCCCAAGCCCAGATAAAATGCAAGGGTTGCGTCAGGCAGGGCATACAGCATAGTGTATAAACTGTGCCAAGTTGTGTGCAGATTGGTTGGTCCGCTGTGCCGACCCCTCAAAGGGATCAGTCAAAAGACTAACAGCAGCAGCAGTAATTAATATGTTTCTAACTGACCCTTACTGATGCAGTGAATAGCTTTACATTTCTTAAAAGACATATCACATGGTGATGGATATGATGTCACTGTGTTTCTGAAGTATTTAAGTAATATCAGGCTGCATCAAGCAAAGAAAACAAGATTGCTTAAAACTACCGGAATTGGGTTCAGAACTGTTCGGTTGAACAGGGCACTGCATGGCTCATTATTAAAACTTATTTTCACACACACAATGAGACCTCACAGGATTGGGACTAAACAGCTAGTCAGATTAATTAAAATAAGTACTAGGGAGTAAAAAAATTGGAGCAATGGGGAAAAGGTCATGTGGTCTGATGAGTCCAGACTGACCCTTTTCCAAAGCCATGTGAGTGTCAGGGTAAGATGATGAGATAACAAATGAGATAAAATATAATTGTGTCTGCCAAATGGTTAAATGTAAATGTAAGAAAACCACTTGGTAATGAGATTTATCAGAAGCATCAAGATTGGACTTTGCGCCAATGGGAAAAACTCCAGAAAAAAAGATTAACGCGATTCCAGAGCAATGCGGGCGTCAGGGTATGAAGGAAAGCACATGTAGAGATGCACCCATCATGCATAGTGTCCACTGTACAAGCCTCTGGAGACAGTGTTATGATCTTGGGTTGCCCCAGTTGGTCA
>JAOVVB010000033.1:4965536-4976160 GCA_028570985.1 Heterobranchus longifilis
ATAGTTTTGAAATCCCCAGTATTGTTGTAGAATGTAGAAAATAAATCATTAAACAAAAACAAAGAAATTTGCAAGTGTTCTAAAACTTTTGAACGGTAGTGTAGTTAGAAAAGGGTACGGTATGTGCTTATAAAGACTAGTCAGCAGAAATATACATTTGTGCTATGAGCGGGCTGGTGAAATAGCAACCGATAATACTAATAGCAGATATAAAAATTGCTTTACGCTTCCTGATGACATGGCACATTTATTCAGTCTAAATCAAAACTACAGTAAGCTGATTTATACCATCCACACACATGTCTGGTTGATATGCCGTTATCTTTACAATGGCAATAAGCCAGAGTATCTCCTTACCCAATATGTGAACAAATAAACCAGAGATAATGTACAGTTTTTCAGAGCAGATGCTATTACAGAAAACGGACTCGTCTTCGGTTCAATAGGTTATTTGGCTCCAGGGAGAATTGAAGTAGCATGTGAGACAACTTTATCCCTCCCTAAGTGCTTATTTGGGTCACAGAGTCCAAATCCAGGCCCGGTTTTAACAAAGAGAGATTTTTGCATCACTTCAAATGTCACATCATTTGGCAAGCACACATATAAAAGTGAACCAGAGGCACCTGTTGCTAAGATACGTGAAGATGCGTGATCATTTCCTGAATACAACTACAGCTGCATTCAACATCATGGGCAAAAATTTTGACAATGCAGAAAGCTTGATTCTTGACAAAAATTGCACATTATCCACATACAAGCATTATAGCTTAAAATTTATAATCAATAATGTTAAATTTATTTTACTGAGGAGAAATTACACATTCAACATACTGTATAGTATGCATATGTTGCTTGGTCCTGTTTTGCTTACAACTTGAAACTAAATTGGGTTTTTTGGGGGCTTGTACAATTTGATTCCCACAACACGCTTATGCCTTAAATATTTTGATTGTGACACAAACAATATGTAAAACAAACATCCTTAAATCTGAAGAGTGCAAGAGAATTCATCCCCTTTGTTCTAAAATTCTGAAATAAGATGTGGTCCGAACAATTAACGGTGGTTTAGTGGTTAGCACTGTCGCCCTGGTCCTCCAGGCTCGATTCCCAGCTCTGTGTACATGGAGTTTGCATGTCGTCCCCGTGCTTGGTGTGTTTCCTCCGAGTACTCTGGTTTCCTCCCACAGTCCAAAGACATGCAGATTAGACTAACTGCCATTCCCAAATTGCCCGTAGTGTGTATATGTGTGTGCCCTGCATTGGCATGCTGTCCAGGGTGTATCCCGCCTCATGCCCTAAGTCTCCTGGGAATAGGCTCCAGGCTCCCCGCGACTCTGAATGCAGGGTAAAGCGGTATTGACGATAAGTGAGTGAGTGAGTCCCATAATTCATTGAATATGGTCCGCATGTGTGTGGTCAGTGTCACATAATATCAAATGATTAATACACCTTGTCTGAAAGGCACCTGCAGCACTACTATACAAGGAACTTGGAAACCAAGAAGCTCTCTAAACTGGTCAGAGACGAAGTTGTTGAGAAGTTTAGATCCCAAACTCTGAACATCCCATGGAGCAGGATTAAATACACCACTCCTAAATGGAAAAAAATTAAGGCCGCCCACCAAATGCCTAAAGAAAGGCATTAATCTGGGATGCAAACTATAAAAAAATAAGATAACACCAAAGGAGCTGCAAAAATTCCCAGCCGAGATGGGACCGCTTTAAGCCATTTGCCACAGAGTGGAGCTTTATGGATGAGTAGCCAGAAAAAAAAGCCATTGCTTAAAGAGAAAAATAAGAAAACACGTTTAAAATTTGCCAAACAGCATGCTGCTGACTCACCAAGCACGTGGAAGAAGGTTCTCTGGTCAGTGGAGAGTAAAATCAAAAACTTTCTGGCCATCATGGAAAATATGTGTGGTGCAAACCCAGCATTTCCCATCACCCTGAGAACACCATCCCCAGAATAAAGTGCGGGGGTGGCATCATAATCATCATCATCCTGTGGTAATGCTATTCATCGGCAGGGGCCGGAAAACTGGTCAGGATTGAAGGGAAATGGATGGCACAAGATACAGGGCAATTATTGCAGAGAACCTGTTTCAATCTGAGACTGGGATGGAGGTTTATTTTCCAGAACGACGATGACCCTAAACATACCACTAAAGCTACAGTGGAGCAGTTTAAAGAGGAAGAGAAATGTTTAAATGTCTTGGAATCAATCCAGTTGAGAATCTGTGGCACGACATGGAGGTTGCTGTACACCAATGCAATCCAATTAAAGTGAAGGTGCTGGAGCAGTTTTGCCTTGAGGAATGGGCAAAAATCCCAGTGGCTAGATGTGCTAAGCTAATAGGGACATACCCCAAGAGACTTGCAACTGTAATTGCCGCAAAAGGTGGCTTGACGACTGGGACTGAATACAGTCCTATATGCAATTTCGCTTTGTTTGTCTTAATTATTGTTTGTGTCACAATAAAAACTATTTTGCACCTTCAAAGTATAAGAGTATTGTGTTAATCACATTTTTTTTTTTTAATCCATATTTATATATAAATTGGAACGGAGTGTCCATTCACTTAAAAATTCTCTATTCTGAATGTTTTAGGTAAAACAGAAAATGCAACACTACTTTTATCAACAGAAAAGAACACACACACACACACACATGTCCAACCTCACAACTAGCGTATTACTTGGATCTCAGGGCAGTCATGGTTAGAATGTTCAGTGCGTACGGTACTGAGCTGGAGCAGTATCTCAGAGCAGTTTCCATTGCCTCACTGGTACCAAAAGAGCCAGATTCTCCGTCATCTGTACTTCTTCATCTTCCATACAGCCATGAAAATGGAACGGATGCAAATAACAGCCAGATTAGACATTCACAAACATGATTAATGACTCCGAGACATTCAGTGTGGCCAGAATATTAACAATCATGAATGCAACAAGAGACTCAGTAACAACAAGATAAAACCCCAGTATACTGATCGCGATCACTGTTCAGGATGGGGAAAAAAAGGATCTGGATTTCCTGAGAGTCTCGTTGACCTCAGATAACCTGAACCGCTAACACTTTCAATAGACTATTCAAGTGTATTCAGAAACTCTAAGGTGTGAAAATGTGGATTATAAAAAAAAAAATGATGAGGTATGCTATATTAAAAGAGAAAAAAAGAGTTAAGCTTTGCTCGTAATGTCCTTTATGTCTTTATTTCTTTTAAAACCTAAAGCATAACCATTTTAGAGACATGGTATATGGACAGGATTTCCTTTATCATCATTATCCTCAGATTGGCTTCCTAAATATGCCATTAACCAAAAAAAGAAAAGAAAAAAAAAAATCAAAAAATGAATGTAGAAAATGTAAAAATGTAAAATGTTCTAATATATTCTTCTCTTTATCTACTGTATGAAAAGCAGCAAGACATACAGTATGTCTAACATGCATTAAGTCATACACATACATACTGTATACATATACTGTACTGTATAAATAACTCATCTCTCATATCCTCCTTTGATGCATCTATTGACCACCATTTCTTGAGAAACAACAGCCGACCTACATGGTCTGTGAAGGCAGCTTCAGGGAGTCAGGAAGCGTGGATTGTCCTAGAAGTGTCAGCCTAGAGGAGCACAACACCCTCCAGACAGACCTAAGAGCGTCTACAGGTTTTCCGGTCAGCCTAGAGTAGTGCTGCAGCCTTTTGTTGTTTTTTAGCTAATCTGCTAATTACCGATCTCATCCCGAGTGAATGGAGGTTTGTTCAAGCAGGCAAAACAGTAATTTGTCAGGGTCATATAGGATCCTGAGTCTATTCCAGGAACACCGAGCTTGAGGTGGGAATACACCCTGGATGGGACGCTAATCTATCGTGGTATACAAACAGCAAAGGGGCATTTCAGAGCAGCCAATACACCTTGTAAAATTGAAAACAGAGAAATTGTAGAAATATTTGTCATTGTTTGTCTTGTAATGAAAACCACTAGTTCCAACCGTGTAATCTGATTGGCTGAGAGCCATTCCACAAGTGGTGATAATAGAAGTTAACAGCACTGGCACATTATCAATATCACAGGTATTCTAATAAGTGTACTAATAACCGGTAATTATGTAAACGATTGGTTCTCAGCATGGGTGTACATAGTATGTAGGTCAGTACGATCTGCAATAGGCTACTGAGAAGTAATCAGCTGCCTGCCAAAACCAATTATGGAAGCACTTTTAGCAAGAAAACACATCTGATAACGTAATGTCATCTTAATAAATCTTGTCTCCTTAATAATTTCTTCTAAGTTGCTTCTGTGTTGTTTTATTTGCGCATAAGGCGACCTACAAAGATAACCAGCTTCTAACACAAGGCTGAATCCCAAATCAAGGGCACTACTTAGTGCGTGGAACAAGGGACTGACCAAACTACATAGAGCACTAGCTTTCCATTTAGCCATTTGGTATTTGATTCCGGAACCAGGAAGTTAACAGCTGATATTTAAAAGCAGAATACATGGAAATATAAAAAGAAAATTATGAGATTTACAGGACTAACCATAACCTCCATGGTTTATTCTACTCACCTTTTGGCCACAAAGTACTGATAAGAATTTTAAGAAACTTTCAGCAGCGTTTAATTACCACCAGTCGGTTTGCAGATCTGCCAGTAGAGATTAGTTATTTCTATATGTATTGGCAGAGCAAAATAACTGATGTGAATAAACAAACAAATCATAACCTGTTGATGAGAAATGGTAGTTGAGAAACTGTTATGTATATAAAAACAATATCACACTTAAGGTTGTGCTGTTGTGGTGGATATCATCGCGGTTGTTTTGCACTCAGACTGGCCATCGTGCCTACCACCAAATCATAGCCTTGCTGATATCCAGCACAACAGCACTCCCTCTCATGCGATATTGGATGGATTGCATGGATTTTCATCCAGAGATGGACAGTTCTGTAAATCTTCATGACTTTACGTTTCCCATTTTAGAATAGTCTCAGATAACTAACTTCATAACAGTCTCAGATAAAGCTAGTCTGCAACGTAGATTGTACAATCCCTTGTATGGGGGTTAGAGAGAGATGTGGGATTCGGCCTTGTGTTAGAAGCTAGTTGGGTCTGTTAGCTGTGAACAAAGTGATGCGGTAAAGTGTTTCCGTGATTGGTTTGGAATGTGGGTTTTGGTAGACAGCTGCTCTCCCCACTTTCCAGTACTGCGTGCTGTAAGTGAATCTTTTAGTGGAACCCAGTACCACTGATCTGGAGGGTACAAGCCTACTTTTACCCATGAATGCATTTGTCTATATTCAGGTTGTTTTAGCAATAAACAACTAGAGACTAGAATTCAGAAAGCCCAGGACTGTTTAATCAAACACATGTCAAGGAAGTTTAGAAAAAGTCCAGGAGAATCCAGAGCAGCTCAAGCTGGAGCTTCAGAAAGAAAATTGAAAAGAGAAAACTTTTCTATTTCTAACATGTATTATTACTGAATAAAAAGAAATCTATAAAAGGTTTAACATTCCAGGAAAGTCCACATTTAGGATAAATGAACAGATAAAAATAGGAAAATGAGGAAAAGCGGATGTTTGCCAAGTTGGATTGCTTCGTGTGCATTTTCCCCTGTGTCAACACCAGACAATGAGAGAAGGAAAATGCGAGATGAGCAATCGTGTTAGGCAAAGGAAAAGTGTGAGAACGTGTGGGAGATTTCACAGCATGATAGTGTTGGTCAACATAGATTGAAATGTTAAACAATCAAAACAAACCTACGTTGTATTTCCAGGACATATCCTCATCACGACCTCGGATCCTTCTGCCTGAGTTTCAGTTACACAGCTATTACAGGACTTGGAGCAAATTTCATTCTCTCGTTCTGATCTGAAGGGCCCGAAAATAAGTTAGCAGCGATTGGATTTCACTCCTCATTAAGTTTTTTTCAGCCAGTGTGGAAAAAAAAGCACTTTATAGAATTAACAACTGCAAACAATGTGACAAGAGGTGAAAGCCTACTTGCTTCAAGATCAGCTCCAGATCTCATTCAGGCCATGCAGCGCTCAGAAACTCAGGTGTTGTGTAAAGGTGTGTAATCATGCAGGTGTGCATGTCATCGTACAAGCTTTTAGGTCAGTGAAGTGGATGAATTTTCCGCTCAAAAAAATGGAGCAGTCAAGATGGCTCTAACTATCAGTAACTTCTGCATTAATGAATGCAGATTAGAGGAAGGGCATTATAAATGGATCAGGAGAGTGATGGTGGTGAGAGAGCACGGCCTGAAGCTGGAGAACAATGGCACAGAGCTTTTGTTCTGTGGTGATGCATGTACAGAAATATCTGGAACAATGTTAAAAGTATTTTGCATTAAATGTGAAGATACACATATAAGTAAGGGCGATACTTAAAGAAATAAATGGAAATTTACTGTCAGTAATTATCGTTTTGCATGAAGACTTCTGTCTTTTACTCATCATTTTTGAATTAGTGTGCACTAGTTTGCGTTAAGTCACAACGTTTTGTGTACCGCTTTATCAAGTGCACCCACTATCCTATCCCATCACCATGAGTACTCAGATATAAATGAAAAATCTTGCCCATGATTTTTAATGGCGAATGGAAATACTCTGTCTGGCCAAAAACAATAAAATGAAATAAAACATACACACACACTTTAAGATTTTGTCCGACTGACTGCCTTTACCTTTGCTTGGATTTGTTGCCAATATTTCATATAAAATAATTCGTATGTGAAAATGGTTCCTCATGCTCCCAGAGCCACTCATTCACAATCTGAGTCCTGAAATATAAGCATCAGGAGAGAAACCTGACGTCATTCAGTACATTCAGGTCGTCAGCTGACTTTATTTTACTGCCACATAACGTTGCTGAGTCTAGACCTGACCAACTGAAGCAACACCAGATCATAACGCTACATCCAGAGGCTTGTACAGTGAGCACTACAGTATGCATGACGGTGCATCGCTTCATCTTTTTTCCTTCTTTCCCATCACTCTGGAGTGGGGTCAATCTGGACTCATCTGACCACATGACTGCTTTTCCATTCCATCCTTTGCTTCCTACCAAACTGAAACATTTTTTCCCCTGATTAGTCTCACTAACAAGTGATTTGCTTATGAACACACAGCTGTTCAGTCCCAATCCTGTGAGTTCTCATTACATTGTATGTGTGGAAATGCTCTTATTTTTGCTATTAAACGTCGCTCTGATTTGTGCTGCCATTTTTTTTTAATCAAGTGTTTAAGTGATCTTCATTCATGACTTTTCTTTTCTGCCCACATTTCTTCCATGTGGTTCGCGGTTACGCACTATCCTTTGTGTTGCACATTTCTTAACTTAATTCCAGTAATTTCAAATCTCCTTAGTAGTTTTCTTTGCTTGATGCACCCCAATAATTTGACCTTTCTAAAACAGTGGCTGTCTTTTTTTTTGCCCAGGAAGTGCATGTCAAACTGAAGAACCTACAGTAATGTTGACCTTTTACACTCTATGTTTCTCTCAAATTTTTTTGTAACTCTTTAATTAAAAAAGAAAAAAAAAGTTTTACCGTTTAACTGTACAGTGCACGGTATGTTGTTGGAGAAACATTTGAAAACTATGACTTCATTTTTTTTTTTTTTTTTACCATATGGTCCTGTTACGTCAGAACATTCTGATGTATTTCGGGCATATGGTTTTGCTGGCAAATTGTTTAACTTTAGGCAAAATGCCATCAGCTCACACTGTAGCATCATGTCCACCGGCAGCACAGCGGCCATCCTGGCACTCGCCGGGTTCAATGGCACCTGCTGCCCGGTACTAAAGCACAGGCATGGGGTGAGTGTGACCTCTGGTGTTCTCATTTGGAGGATCTGTGCATAGGATAAATTTAGATGCTTGCATGTGTGTAGTAAAGTTCAGTTAAGGCTAGCGTGTTATATGAAATGATAAACAGATCAAGGGAAAAGAAAAATAGATCTAAATGACGGGCAGGGCAAGAGACATACTGTGGGGACAAATTAGCGTGAGGTTGTGTGAGCAATGGCAGGAGGATGAATGCAATAGCTTTACCTTCCACTGTGTTTGAGTGGTTTTCTGGGATGAAGCATGTATGGACACAAAGGCAGAGTAACACATGAGCCAAGAACATGAGCAATGATGCGCACATACACATAAACACACGAACAGGGGGTAAAAAAGTACAGAGTACCGTGAACTTCTCACGGTAGGTAGTTGAGCTCATTCATAATTGTTAATTTACTCTCTTACACACACACACACACACACACACACACACACACACAGTGGAAGTCTACAGCATTTATTCCATTCATTTCTCTCTTCATGACATCAAGCAACAAAATGTAATATCTTTCCATTTTGAACATAACTGAACAAAAATCAAAACGCACACCAGAGTACAGAACATCTCCACTACTCTACTCAGACCATGTTAACTTACTAGCTTTCAGAATCCTGGAAAAACATACACAGCCCATTGTTACAGCCCAGCTTATCATATTATAACCCACTTGACATATATAAACTAAGGTATGCACTCTGCGGAGGAGCGAGGTTGGTGAAGTGACTTTACTAGCATCTTAGCTAGCTAACTTAACCAACCAATTTCGACATTTTTCGTTTTGATGTATAGCTTGTTAACAGTAACAACTTTGAGACAGGGACACAACTGGCACTGTAGATGATTATCTGCTGTAATATTTCCCTTTTCCCATACTGTAGTTCATATGCCCATAACATGAACATACATATGAACATTTGAGTTCCAAACCTTCTAATATGTGAATATTTGCGTTTGCACAGGTTCAGTCACAGAAGTTAGATCACAAGTGTCGTGTACACTATCAAGTGCGCGCAGCGTGCATCCTCTGCAAGTGCAGTACAATCCCAGGATGTCTGGAAGCAAGCGACAATGAAGCTGGTACTGCTAACAAGCACCTAGCTATAAGTATAGAGACAAAAGTGAAAATAATTGAGAGAATGGAGCGAGGTTAAAAGATGGCAGACAGTGCTCGATTTACGAACAAATTTGGCTTACGAACAAAGCTCGTTCGTATGTAGAGGACTTACTGTGTGTGACCTGAGACATAGCTTAGAGTTCCTGCTGGAGTTTCTGCAGCTTATTACGAAGAATGAATGATTTTCTAACCTACCAGTTCCTCCTGATATATCCTGACATCACGACTTCATACAGCAGGTTTACTGAAATGTTTATAACATATTATCCCAAATGGGGTGAAAACTTATTCTTTGATAGTTCAACCCATTTCTGGGGTTTTATAAGGTTCTGTTTGCATTCTGATCAGTTTTGGTTATGTAAATAGATTTTACAAAAAAAAAAAAAGAACTAGAACTAAGCTAGAACTTTATAATTCCAAGGGGATAAAATATCAAAGCATACGTTTTAAACTAAAGATTGAAAAAAAAAAAAAAGATGTTAATACATGGTCAAAAAATGTGAATAAATCAATTTTGACCAAAAAAAAAAAGGTGAGCTAAAAATGTATAATCAAGGAATAAGTTGTAAACTTCAGATTAAAAATTAAATCATGTTATCATTTTATGTTAATATGTTGCCTAAAACTGTGAATAACTAAATTTTGCCAAAAAATAAAAAATAAAAAGTGAGCTAGAAACTTATAATTGCAGGGGGACCAAATTGTCAGAACTACTAAGAACTACAACTCCCAATACCAATGCAGCTGTTCATCTGAATACTAACACCTGAAACAAATTACCTAACCAATAAAAGAGACTCGCACACGCTCCAGTGTCGTTACCAAGCCGTTTTTGAACACCTGTTTCTGATATTGACCCTGAGTTTAGCCTGATCCCGTTTATGCCCGTCGCCTGACCCTTGCTTGTTTTCTCGACTCTCGATTTTGGATTACCCTTACTGGTTTGTTTGACTTGCTTTTAGACACCCTGATCAATAAACATCTTAACTGCACCTGCGTTCTCCGAGTCTGCTTCATGACACAAATATCAAAGAATAAGTTTTAAACTTAAAATAACTATAAAATAATAAATAAATAAAAAATCAAGGTCATGGTAAGTAAACCTTATTAAAAAAAATAAATAAAATAAAATAGCAAACATAAATTAAAAATAACAGCAGTGAGCAGTTGTTGGTGGTCTAAGCATCTTTTTTTTCTTCCATAAGACACGTCAGTCATCCCATGATACCCACACTAACATCAAAGCCTTTTGTAACAAAATTTAATTACCATATTGACAACGGACCATCCTATCAATCAGCCTCAATCCACTCACACACTATATACACCCTCAGGCACTAAACACCCTGCACCTCTCATCCTGCTCCTGACCTGCTCACAGGTGTAACAAGGAGGCTGGTACTAACCTTTGACCCTTTCTCCACGGTTCAGCTGGATCTCTCCTTCTCCCTGGGGTGTGTAGGGCTTCACTACGATGAAGGTGCGCCCGGGCACGGCGCTGTAGAGTTTCCGCTTGGGCCCGCGGGCGCCGGCGAGCGTGTGAGAGGGCCCGGCGGGCGGAGGGCTGACGTCCCGCTGCACCGTCCCAGGGCTGTAAACAAAAACATAGGTTACGGTGGTGATGCCAGGCAGCTGGTAGCCAAACGCGGTGGTC
>JAOVVB010000033.1:4977356-4997729 GCA_028570985.1 Heterobranchus longifilis
ATTTTTGGGCTTTTTTTTTTTTCTCCATCAGACTTCCTGTACAATATATATGATTCATTTCATGTTTTCCTTCACCAGCAAAATCCATCAAAAGACTCTCCAGATAAAGATAAACTCTCTCTCTCTCTCTCTCTCTCTCTCTCTTTCTCTTTGCCCAGTCTGGATGGTGAGCTTGGTGACGGCTTTCCAATTACTGCAGGGATGCATGAAACGGATGGACTGCAGCTTGCAAACATGCAGCAACCAGACAGAAAGAGAGAGAGAGAAAGAGAGAGAAGAAAGAGCAGAGGGAAGAGGAAGAGAGGAAACACATAAAACATAAGAGGATGAGTAAGGACAGAGAAGAGATATGAGACAAGGCAGAGCACAGAAAGATAGACTTTTAAGACGTAATGATAGAGAGGGAATGAAGACACTGAGTGAGAGAGAGAGAGAAAGAGAGAGAGAGAGAGACACACACACACAGAGGGAGGGCTCCCTGTTGTCACGGTTCGCTCTGATCCCATATCGATCAGTGTGAAGTGCCAGTCCATAATAAACAGCACTGAAAATCATCGCCTAACTCTGCAGTAATGTCCCATTTCTCTCTCACACACACACACACACACACACACGCACCTGCCCACATGCACATCATGCACTTCATGTAGACATCCGCCTCAAAACTATTTTCTATTTTGTATATACAGTAGTTTTAGTTGTAAGTAGGTAACATGGAGACTCGGGCGCAGTGTCAGCAAATCAGTGCTGAATGGTCATTTTTATTATCCGTGTGCCTCAGCTAAATCTAATCTTACTTAGTTTTGAATGCTTCATAATTCATAATACACAATGCACACAAAGGGCACATTGCCATCTATTTATATCAAAGAAAGAATCCAAAACAAGAGTGAAATAAAAGTTGCAGTAGGTGTAAAAAAAAAAATGGCCTGCATCAAGCAAAGAAAACAACAAAATGACTGGAATTGGGTTCCAACGTTAAAATCTGGAAGGAAAGTGCTGAACTGACACCTTCACATAAGAAATGTGTTTGGGAAAAAATGACAGTGATTGTTTAAACACTTGGTTTGCATCATAAAAATCTACAGTAGAAATCAGAGCTAGAGATCACAGTAGAGATCATTTGCTCAAAAAGCACCCACTTTGGTAGGCTTTGGACTACTGATTGGACGGTCCCAGGTTCAAACCCAGGTACCACCGAATTGTCACTGTTGGGCCCTTGAGATGCAAAAAAATGAGATAACATATAAGGGTGTCTGCCAAACGCTCAAATGTAAATGTAAGAAAACCACTTGTTTATGAGACTAATCAGAAGCATTAAGATTGGACTTTGGAACAATGGGGAAAAAAAATTGACCCGAGCAATGGGGGCGTCAGGGTTAGAAGGGAACACTGTACAAGTCTCTGGAGACAGTGTTATGATCTGGGGTTGCTTCAGTTGGTCAGGTCTAGGTTCAGCAACGTTATGTGGCAGTAAAATGAAGTCAGCTGACGACCCTGAATACACTGAAATCTCTGGATTTAAAAAAAATGGCATATTCAATTATTTCAATCGTAAAAAAGAGTGGTTCTGGGAGCATGACGAATCATTTTCCCACTTGAACTGGCCACCACGTTGCACATATTTTTAGCCAGGCAGTGTATTTTCGACAATGGTTTTTATGCAATTATTGTGAAGCAGTTTGTTGTGGTTGGCACATGCATAAATGCCCCAGGGTTTCTTTCATAAGAAGTAAACCTTACACACAGTATTGCGTTCTATCCAAACCCTAATCGAGAGTTGTTTGTGAATCCAGATGGGGTCCTGAAAAATGATCTGAGATTTGATTTGAACACAGATGCAGCCTGGGATATGGGTAATGTTAAACAAGGTGCAAGTGCTTACACTGAAAAAGCACACATCTTTCATTTCACATGCAGGTGCATCTACTGAAAGATTTCCTATGAATCCGATGCCTAATGCCTCTTATCAAAGTATAAACCATGATAACTAAACCAAAGAAACGTTACCGTACTTACTTTCATTCATTCTCTCAAGCGCCTCAGAGCTCCGAGCGCTTTCCTCTACAACACCAGCAATCTAGCTACAAGTGGATGAGCTTCCAAATCCCTCTTCATCCCCCATAGTCTCTCATCTATCCTACAGCTTTAAGCCCAGTCCTGTCTGTCTTTCTGTCTCTTACGCACGAAACCAAAATCCAACACGACGCCTACAGAAGACGACAAGAATAGTAGAACAAGAGTTCACTCCTGGGCATGATTCGTTGTCTACAATCTGTCTGAACTGTCTGCTCGGTTTTCACGAACACCAGTTACGCTTTGGAAACTGGAATAAATAAATGTATTTTTAGAAGAAAAAAAAAAAAACTCAAGGCAAAAGTCTTGAATTTGGCACGTTTTGTTGTCAACAATGAGTCAGAAGTTTTCATTTCCTCGTCACAGCTGCTGGAAAGAGCAGATGGATGAACCGGCTGATCCATGAGAGAGAGAGAGAGAGAGAGAATCAGCTCTTCTCTTCTGCTAAAGCTCTCAGATGCACTAATCTCCAGAAGAACTCTTCACGGTCAACAAGGCTTTTGTTTCATTCATGGTTTTTTGCCATCCACAGCTCCACTTTTCTGTTACACTGTTACACGCAGGAGTTCAGGTAAACCCCAGCTCATCCCAGACTTTTTTTTTCTACTTTTGTAACTATCCTGTTTCTCCAGCTTTTAATCACATAAAAAAATCCTTGATTTAACTAAGCAAATAGTCAAAAGCCTTCCACTGGATAATCACTGCAGTGATTAATATGGGTTAGGTGGCAACAAGTTATTTAACCCTAACTGATGCAGTGAGTAACTTCTTATTTTTTTAATCAACCATGTCAGAAGACATATCCTGTGATCATGGCAACAATGTTACTCCTCTAAGGAGATTGCTGAAACTACTTAAATTGGGGAAAGAACTATCAAAGAAGAAGAAACATTTTGAATGGATGTGATGGAGATCACAGGCTTAATGTAACCAAATAGTACAAAAACAACAGTAGAACTCACAGCTATGTTTAATAGTGAAAATAAGAGCATCTCCACACACACACAACGTGAAGAGAACTCAAGGGATTGGGACTAAACAGTTGTGTAGCCTTAAGAAATCCACATATCAGTGAGGCTAATCAGAACATAATGCTTCAGTTTGCTGAGGAGCATAAAGAACGGACTGTGGATCATTGGGAAAAGGTCATGTGGTCTAATAAGTCCAGATTTACCAGAGTGAGGGGCACATCACTGTAAGAAGTCTACTGCGTACCAAACAAGCCTGTAGGGGCAGTGTTATGATCTGGGGACACCGTTATGTGTCCAAAAAAATGAGGTCAGCTGATGACCTGAATAAACTGAATGATGGCACGGCAAAATTCAAGATCATAATCCCAGGATTCATCTGGCTCAAATTGAGAGAGTGATTCAGGCAGCATCAGCATGAGACACCACAGAGTCCAGACCTTAACTCCATTGAGAATTTTTGGGATGTACTAGACAAGACTTTAAGCTTCAGTCCGTCTCTCCCATTATCAATTTCAGATCTTGGAGAGAAATTAATGCCACTCTGGACTGAAATGAATGTTGTGATTTTGCATAAGCTTATCGAAACTATGCCAAGGCTGTAATCAAATAAAAGGCAGTCCAATGGAATATTAAAGTGTGTAACTTTTTTTTTTTTTGGCCAGGCAGTGTACAGAATTATCGTTCTACTTTCCAGCAAAGCAACCTTGAGTAGCTCTACTAAATAGACTGCATTAATATGATTAAAATGAACAGACATATATATGAAATATGCTTTTTTCCCCTAAAAAGAGAAGTGCTTGGACAACAATGGTATTACAATCGATTATTTTAGTAAAGGTTATTATGTTCAAGATGGTGGCATGCAAAAGATCAGAAACATGGAGATATAGTTACTTGTTTCTTAGACAATTTTACGTGAAATGTAACACTGCTCTGTCCTGCCAAATTTTGGAAAACAAAGACATTTTTGCACTCACACGCTGTAGTGCATCTTCTATTTTGTTTATCCTTGTGCACCAGAAGAAGTGACTTTTCATTCTAGTGTATACAACAAAACCCACTTGACTTGACACCTGTGTAATGGAAAGAGCCGCTAAAACAAAGCGCTCGGAGTAAGCAGTTTTTTAAATATAAGAGCCCTAAAAAGCCATATGCTACTGAGTGTGATGGAATGAAGCTGATATCCGCTCCATTCTTTCATCTCTTCCTGTCTCACTGTCAGTCTCTTTTGTGTGTTTCATTTCTGCTCCTCCCAACAAAGGCTAATTGAGTGCACTGTCTTTTTGCAAGGTCTCGCATTTGACTCTGCATTTATCTGTGTGTGTGTGTGTGCGTGCATGTGTATTTGGGTCAATCCAACCTTCTAGCTAATTTGGAGATTTGCTATTATCATAAAACCACTCCCACCCCACCTCACTTGCTCTCCTTTTCCACCTTTTGTTCTGAATGATAAAGAGAATAATTTATAATAATTTGTTACTCATAGAGAGGGAGAGATTGAAAGAGGGTCCTGCTAGAAAACTTTAACACCCATACTGTGTATATATATATATATATATATATATATATGCTGGGTCTTCCTTTAAAAGCCTAGCCTGAACCACGATTATGCACAAGTCAGGACTGAAGATGACGAAGATCATATTGACCTAATAAGCAGCCCCAGAGTCTTTGAGAGCCGATAGAAAACGAGCATTGTCCTGCCCGTGCGTCCTCTGTCCCACTGCCTGTGCACGTCTGCTGATGGAGGAGAGGGAGTGACCTGCGTCTCGGCGATATCCTGAGGGTAGAATCCATCACAGAAGGTTCCAGACTGAACGGCTGCTCTTTCAGACTGACACCTCATTTACCTGGGCTGCACAAACAAAATGGATTTCCTTTTCTTCGTCGATAAATCACTCCATTCCTCCTCTCTCTTTCTGAAGAGTTCATAAATTGGTGGTGTAATGAAACAGCAGAAATGAAGAAAGGCCTCGATGTGACTCGCATGTCTTCAGTCTTCAGTAGAGGAGCAGCTCTGATGATGAGAGATGGAGTTTTGGTACATGTGTGTCCCCTCAACTCTTGGAAGTTGCACTTACTGTATAACCAGTAGTAACAAAAATAATGTTTTAAAATTTATTATTTCTCATATAACCAAACGACAACCAAAAAAAAATTATAAAAAAATATATAGGACAGGTTATACGATTTTACAAATTATTTACACTGAGCATTTTTAAAGACATGGTTATTATTACATCATACAAATACTACTGATAAAAATAACTGTGAATTAAACCTTTTTCTCATGAGCGCAAATACAGTACATCATCATTAACAATGAAACTCGGTTATCATATTTATCATTTAAAAATGCCTTATTTGTACAGCCATGAGCAAACATGCATTTTACATTTACATTTAGGCATTTGGCAGACATCCTTAGCCAGAGCGACTTACATTTTTATCTCATTATACATCTGAGCAGTTGAGGGTTATGGGCCTTGCTCAAGGGCCCAACAGTGACAACTTGGTGGTCGTGGGGTTTGAACCTGGGACTTTCCGAGCCGTAGTCCAATGCTAACAGCAAGAATTTAAACACAAGGTTTAATTTGTTTAGGGTTTTCTGATATCACTTACTCATTCACTCACTCCTACTGTATTCCGGGTCGCAAGGAGCCTGGAGCTTATCCTAGGAGACTTAGGGCATGAGGTGGAGTACACCCTGGACAGGATGCCAATCCATCGCAGGGCACACACACATATATACACTCACACACTCATTCACACCTTTTAGTTCCACAATTTAGGAATGCCAATTAACGTAATCTGCTTGGACTGTGGGAGGAAACCCACCAAGCACAGGGAGAACATGCAATGCCCGAGGCAGGAATTGAACCCGGACGCTGGAGGTGGAAGGCGACACTGATAACCACTAAGCCACCATGCCACTTTTTAAAAATATCAACACAGGTCAAAATTATACATACAGGGTAAAAAAGATATAAAAAACCCACTTAAGAAGTCCCAAAATGTCTTTTAATTTGTCACAACTTCTTGTTAGATCATGATGCACTACAACTGGTAGATTCTCTGTGCCAACATGGTTTGTTTGACAGCACTCATTGATTGATTGACCAACTTACAGTACAATGAGTTCAGTGCAGATCTGAGAAAGAGGATTTTTGAGGAGTTGTCTAGATTTACAGAACTCATTTATGTGTCTTGGAGCCATCTGTAAACAACTATAGATTACTAGATCAGTTTAAACAATTCTTCTTAAAAGGTGGTGCAAGGTTTCACCTAAACTGTCATCCATGATTGAGAATAAATTCTTTTGGATGGTCAGGAACAATCCAGGAACCGCCAAGCCACTTACCTTCCAGTTTTCCATCTTAATAGACTGAAAGACTCCCATTCAAGAAAGAAGCCACTACTCTAAATTCAATCTAGAATCTGGCCATGGGGACATAAAATAACTTCTGGAGGAAAGTTTGGACCAGAGATGTGTTTGGAGAAGTAAATCATCAAATCTTGAGCTAGATGGTTAAAATTTAGACAGAAATGAGTTCCAACAGGGCAATGACCTAAAACTTGCATTAAAGTAAGTGGAATGGATGAAGCAGGGTAACGTTAAGATTTTGGAGCCTTCACCCAATCAAAAATTTGTGGATTGTACTTAAAAGTCAGGTCTGTGTTAGTCAGGGCTAACAATTCTGCTATTATCCAACCAGAGTTTTGCCAAAACCTTTTTAATGGCTATCTTACTTTATTATTTATTTTACTTTATTTTGCTTTATTTATTAAAACTTGCTAAGGGATATTTAAAGAAATTGAATGTAAATTTTTGACTCTGTATGTAGGTATAATTTTAACCTGTGTTGATATTAGAAACCAAGTCAAATTCTTGGAGTTTTCTTCTGTTAAGCGATTCATGTTGTATAGAATGTTGTATACATTGCAGGCTTAATATTGCCATGGCTTTCACATTGAGTGTGAGTGATGAGTGTATATAAACTTCTAATCAGAACTTTAACTTACTGCAAAACTTTTGCCTCCCCCCCCCCCGACATACCCTGCTAACAGTTCTACGTACAAATCAAAAATCACAATCAAGCTTCGCTATCTGTGCAGTCATTAACTTTTGCAGTTATTACAAGCTGTATTGCTATCAACTCTATTTCTGAATGCTTAACTAATTACAGCAGAATTTATCAACAATCTAAAATGATTTGCTTAAAACATTCGACCGCGGCATTAGTACTGTATAATACCGCAAGCCAATATTCCATTTGGATTTGTTATTGTTTTCCACTGACCCACAGGCACTTGTGAGTTTACTCAATGCAGCTGGGTTGCAAATATGCAAATTAGGAGGATGAATGCAGCTGTTATTTACTACGTGTGAATTTGATCACTGCAAGCGCATCTTTTAAATTGGCCCCAGAGAAAGAGAGAGATTAAAAAGGCAGAGAAAAACAAAACAAAACCCAAGAAATGCAAAAAAAAAAATTGTAATGAAGATAGAACTGAGAAAGTATGCAATGTATGGTACAAGTGAGACAGAAAAACAGGTATGGACGAATAGAACATTCTTCTCCATTAGCTATTTGTGGTGAAGTACACAGAGATCACCTGGCATCATTTCACAACTTCAGCTTTTATATATTGTAATGTTTATTTTTTTTGTATACATTTTTATGTATTAGTGCACATTAGTCAAAAAATAATTATAATCATGAGGTAAACGCACATGAATGTTAAAGTGACAGAATTCTCACTGTAGATTAGGGCCTACAAAAAATATATATATATATATTCTGACTTTTTTCCTCATAATTCTGAACTAAACTTTAAACTTAAACTCTGACTTTAAGATCTCTGAGAAATTCTGAGAAAAATGTCAGAATTATGAAGAAAAAAAGACACAATTCTGAGAAAGAAGTAAGAATTCTAAGAATAAAGCCAGAATTCTGAGATTAAAGTGAAATAAAAAAAAGTCTCAGATTACAGTCAGAATTCTGATGGAAAAAAGTCAAAATTCTAAGATTCTAAAAAAAAGTTAGAATTCTGATGGAAAAAAAAGTCTGAATTATGAGGACAAGTAAGAATTCTGATAATGAAGTAAAAATCCTGAGGGAAAAAAGTGAGAATTTTGAGGGGGAAAAAGTGAGGGAAATTTTTTTGAATTCTGAGATAAAAAGTCAGAACTTTCAGGAAAATAAAAAGTCAAAACTCTAATATTGCAGTCAGAATTCTGAGGGGAAAAAAAGTTTACATTTTAAGATTCAATTTAGAATTCTGAGGGGGAAAAGTCAAAATGATGAAATTACATACATACTTCTAAGAAAGTTAGAATTGTAATGAAAAAATGTCAGAATAATGAGGAAACGCCAGAACTCAACATGTTATTTTTTTCCTTTTTTATCCTGGCTCTAATTCTCCTACATAAATGTCACTCAGTGTTTTAATGACAACTTGCATTTTTCTTTGAAGCTGTCTGTTGAGTTGTGGAAGTGTCAAGTCACCAATATAAAGCGTATGTCTACAGTATACGCAAGGATTGATGTGGTGTTTATGCAAAGTAGCTGTTCAGTTCTTTATTTTCCTTCAATGAGGCAAAATGAAACATTAATACATAGAATAAATAAAACAAAAGAAGTTTTTTTTTCCTCTTAAGAAAAACTACTTAAAAAAACACTATGACCTGAAGGCACTATGGCTTATACTGCACAATGCATGGTCATGCGATTACCATGATCAGACATTGCTGTGTTTGTGGCACCTTTAAAGCAGCAGTCTGTCATTTTTTTCCTGCTCTCTTCTTTGATTTGAACGCAAAGAGAGCATTTACAGTTCTTTACCTATGCAATCGGAAATCCTAAAACTATTCACATGAGCTTGAATACATTGTTTAAAGGTCACGAAAACTGTATGTAGAAGCTGTAAAGGTAAATCTTTTATGATTAAGTAAAATAATGCACTGCAACTTTAAGTTTGGTAATGTTAGGAAAGAAAATGAGAGTGCGATAGCCTCACACCTGACCCTGAGCAGGAAGTGAGTGGGCGGTGGGCGGGACTGACGATGCTATTAATTACACACTCCCCTGGTCCCCACACTTACCTTGGGGAGAGACAGGTGGACACAGCGAGACACAAGGCAAATAACCAGAGAGAGAGAGAGAGAGAGATGATATGATATTGTTGCAAATGGACTCACCCCGTGGGCAGAGGCAATTGCATCACATTTATTAACACACACAAACACAGCTACAGTACACACCCATCTGTGGTCAGATAACAAGTGCCAGTGGTGATGATTCTGAGGGGACAGTATATCAGTACACATTGACAGATGGGCAAGTAGGACAGAACACAGTGAACACACCCCTCAGGACCCTTATTGTGGGCGTGTATGCAGGAGACTGAGAGGAAGAAAGAGGCTGTTAAATGCTCCTAAATATACCAACGATAGCAATTAAAAAATAATAATCAAAAGCTAAAAAACAGTCCGTTGGGTTACGGCGTAAAAAAAATAGTGGTCAAAGTGAGGCTGACTCCTAGCACCATGCTAAATCCAAACAATCTATATCGCTACTTGTTTACACACTATGTAGTACAATGAGCTTGGGTTTCAAATGAAAGCGTTTCATTCCCCCCATGCCGAAATAACAAACACTTATGAATTGCAATACCCACTCGTCTCTGAAATCACATCAGTCTCCCTAACTGTAATCCTCCTGCAATAAATACAAACATGAGACTGAGGACAATATTGGAGCAAAATCCAATAACTCGCTCCGACACATGGCTCACTCAAGAGTCTATCCCACAATGCCATGCAGTTCAGGCCTGTCTCATTTCAATGTGTATTAGAATGCAATAACAAACAGGAAGCAATACACACATCATACAGTACTGTGGCACCTGTAGCATTGTTCACGCTAAGATTACAACTTGGTATTTGATCAAAGTTTGGAAACGAAACAATATGAACAGCCACTTTTTGGCGCCTTGCATTAAAAGAATAATGCGAAACAGGATCAGAGTGTAAAGGGAAATCTTTAACATGTAACATCAATTCAGCGTTGTGTCATAAAATGTACGAGCCAAAAGCGTTTCAATATGCAAATGCAAGCCGTCCGACACCAAGAAATATGGGCGTGGTGTAGGATTTTGGATGTTTATACAGTAATTCGCATATTAATAGAACTGAAATGTTCTTCTTTGGGGTGAACATGTAAATGTTACATGTTCTTTAACTTTTTTATTGTCTATAACTTTCATAACAGAACTGGAAACAATGCATTAATCTAATACCCAAACAACAACAAAAAAAGTATGGTCTTGAACTTTAAAATATTTTGCTGCTTTTTTTTTTTTTTATGTGTGTGCTTTTTAACCAGTATATAGGGATTAGGTGCTCACCTGAGGCGGCCGCGCCCGTGTGTGTATGTGGGATGTTTGCGCAGGACGTTTGGGTCGGGTTCCTCGCTGACACGGTGCAGAGAAGGCGAGCGCGAATGAGAGGAACGGGAGCTGCCGGTGCTCTGGAGGCTACCGTCAGCCGCAGCCTCCCCTCCAGGGGGTGCCAAAGGGGGCAGACTGCGCAGAGAGGGCACAGGAGAGTGGGCAGTACCCGTCTCGGCCCCGTTCAGGTTGTTCTCGGAGGCGAAACGAAGTAGGGAGCGTGATGAGGTCAGAGTTCCACCTCCTACTGTCACGCGCCGGCGGTTTGTGTAGGAAGGCGTTTCCCTGAAAGGCACTGAGAAAGGAACACGCACAAACATACCACATTTAGAATGGATCAGCAAACAGAGCACAGTATATGACATTGTAGAGAGGCAGAGATAACAGTCATTAAAGTGAAAAAACACATTTTTCAAGACATGGAGGGATAAACTGCACAACAGCAGAAAGCATATTATGCACATAGATCATTTGCAGGTCAGCGCGCTGATATGAAATACAACATCATATAAAACATTTCATGCTGCTCGCTGAAGAAGATGAGCTTTTCATTTCAGGCTCTCTTCTCAGACTATGTACTTCTGTTGTGTCTGCCTGGTAATGGAAATGTTAAATATGGATCGATATCATGAGAGTGTAATAGTAGAATTAGCATGCTGTGTTATAATTATACATTTAACCATATCTAGCTTTTCATGGATCAGACTGTTATGTTAACGTGTTCTGTGCTGTGAGCTGGCATACAGGGCATCCACTTCACATCTATTTGGCCATATGTTTGTGGACACCTGAACATCACTTCCATACACAGTATATGGGTCTTTGCCACAAAGCTAAGCTGCTTTCACACTAGCCACTTACTGTGCTCGGATACCAGCCCCTCACCCCTGTTGGTCAGCTTTCATATTATGCCATAGTGCCATATTTTCTTATGCCTTTCAGTATTGTGCCATACCTGAGTACATTTCTGTATTTACACTCTCTATGCACCTAGTTCGTTTGGGAATCACTGACAGAAACAAGGGAAGAGTACAAGGAAATTAACCTTTGCGCTACGGTATACCTAGTACTAGAGAGGTACTTTTTCTGAAGAAAATGTGAGTGGTGCTTGCCGTGGCAAAACAGTGAAGTCATGCTAGCAACATGCATAAACACTCTAGAAACATGTTAGCGACATTCTAATGATGTTGTTAGCAATATGCTCATGTACTTAGCATAATGCTAGCAACATGCTAATCAGCAAAACGTCATGCTAGCAACATGCTAATCATGTTATTAGCGAAATGCTAATATACCGTAGTTAGTATAATGCTAGCAAAATGCTAATATTGTTAGCATAATGCTAGCAAAATGCTAATATTGTTAGCATAATGCTAGCAACGTGCTAATTGTGTTAGCATCATGCTAATGAATTTGCTATGGGGCGTGGCTTATGACCATCATGATAATGAGTTTCAGTTAGGTTCAAGTTCCTGGGGTTAGGTTCAATTTCCAGTAGAAGTTACCATTATATGTTCATTGCCCCGTTACCGCCCATCCCTTAAAAAAGTCTTAGTACCCCAATCCAGAATAAGCCGCACAATTTGACACCTCTTTTATGGGTGTATGGCAAACAATACGGTACTAGTTACGCGTTACCGGGGGTAAAATTAATACCCTTGTGCGGGATATGTTCTGACACAGCTTGCAAGCTTCTTAAAATGTGGTAAATTTTATTTTTCTACGAAATTCTCGCTCTGTGCTAGAATCCGTCAAAATTTTTCTCATTATTAAATCTATGGGATTTTTAGGGTGATACAATTGCCCACCTCGGGGGCAATTTACCCCCCACCTCTTTACAAGAGTCATACCTCCCCATTCCAGAATAAGTCGCACGATTTGACCTCTCATTCATGGGTCTACGACAAACCGTACGGGCCTAGTTACGTGCCAAACGTTTGTACGGAAGAAGAGGAATAAACAGAAAAAAAAGAATAATAAGACTGAGAGATAACAATAGTAGTGCTTCGCTTCGCAAGCACCACTAATTATTAATTTTCATCCTTAGTGTCCCTCTCACTTGCCTTCCTACTTTATCAGTTATGGCTGTTTAGTTCATTATATCGGAGGAGACAGATGGCAGTCATGACATCACGTTCTAAACAGCAGCCAACTTCCCTGTTTCATATTTGATACAAACTGTGCCTGGTTACGATAGACCATGTTCAAGTCCACTTAAAAATATGTCTTATCCATGCCCAGAGGGACAGCACTAAGTGTTCAGATTGCGCAAATGGCAAATGTACCAGAATTTAGGGGCCAAGTGTACCCATATCCATGCCTGGTTTTGTAGTGTGAAGGCACCCTTAGACACACAACTATACCGAAAGTCTTTTGCATGCTGTAGCATTACAGTAGTACTAACCATGCTCCAGCATGACAATGTTCCTGAGCAGAAGGTGAGGTAAACAAATGGTTTACCAAGTGTAAAAGAAATGTAATTGAGTATTCTGCACAGATCCCTGACCTCAACCTGACGGAACACCTTTGGGATGAACTGAAACAATAACTGCTCCCTCGACCTTCTCGTTCAACAGTGTTTAAGCTCACTAATATGTACTCTTGTGGCTGAATGAGCACGAATCCCCAGCAAAATCAACTGGAAAGCCTTCCCAGAAGAGTGAAGCTTACTATAACAGAGAAGAGAACTCTACAAAAAGGGAATGTTCAGAAAGCATACAGTATATACTGTGTAAGCATGATGGCCAGGTGTCCAGAAACTTTTGGCTATACTGTATTTATTTTTTATTATTCACAGTGAATGGTTTATAAATCTGTTTTGTGCATCCCTTTTTGTCAGCAAAAGGACTGAAATTCATCATGTGCATCCTTGTCATCTGAGAGTTGTATGTGCTTGTAAACTCACTGACTCTGAAAGTCAGAGTGCAGACTGGTCAAACACTCCCTTTGGTTTGGGGCTATAAATCATTTTGAACTCTTTCCAAAAAAAAAAAAATCAGTTTAATGTCACTCTCTTTTTGAACATGCTGTTCCTTTTAGGGTTTATTCTAAAGCTGAGAATGACATGACAGCAGCTGTAGTCATAGTCAGTGATTAATATTAATCTTCATAAATACAAAGAGGCAGTGCAACAGAAATGAACAAAAATGCAAAATGTAAAAATGTGCAAACATTTCTGTGACTTTATGCCCATTTAATAAACCATGGCAGAGATATATTTAAGTAGAATCCTTAAAAACCTGAATCCTCCCTAACATTAGCTGTTAACACCACAGTTTAATCCACATGGTTGAGACGAGACACTGTTACTTCATGCCAAAAACGTTAATTCCTCATTCATCATTGAAATTCATTACTTTTTTAAAGTAATTTACCCATTACCTTCAAACTTTGATTAACTCCTTTAATTTGATGCTTCCTTTGGTTCATAAAAAATGTAGAAATAAAATACTTCTAATTAAATCATTCTTAGATCTTTTTTATCTTAACTGACCTTCCTACAATTACCAAAATATCCCTAATGGCCCTTCTGGTTAAAGAACGTCATTTATTCTAGGAATCTAAATAACATGTCAGTTCTTTGATGAATTAATAGGCTAGTGCTTTTAGAAAGACCGATTTGTGCTTTCGTATGCTAGACTTTGCTAGACTTTATACTTGTAATAAGGAGATTTGTTCAGCATTTTCTCAACTTAAGCTTCAACCAACTTTGAAAAAAAAAATTTGTTTATGTTAATTAACTTTACATTGTTATTCCAAAACAGATTGGTGAAATAGAACAAGAATTAAGGGTTTTTGATAACTGCTTTGATAAGAGCACTGGCCAGATATGATATGATCCACAGATGATGAGACAAACACTTTTCTTACATACTTGAGTCAGTATGTATGCTGAAATTGATCAGACACCTTACTGCTGCATGTTAGTTATTTTGTCTGACAAAACGTTTGAAGTTTGTTTTTGTTCTACACTGAACTGGCCCATCAGTCTAACTACTGCATGCATGGCCTCCTGAGAGGTGCGATACAAAGCATTTGCCTTCTCATCTGGATGTTGTGAGTTTGAGCCCTGGCTGAGAAGATCAGCCGTACATTTGGAGGACATTTGAAATTTGTACTCTCCTGTTGATTAGTGCAACTTCAGCGATCTTTGGAGCAACTGGATGTGGGCAAATTGTGCCCGCTAAAGATACTTGTTCTGTTGGACCAAATTGTTTTTAACTCTAACAATGAATAGTAATGTGAACCAAATTACTCAATCAAAGCTGAAAATTTAAATTAGCTGATCATTTCTCAACTAGTTTTCTGAATTCAAATGGTAAGTTAGATCAATGACTTGATTGAGAAAAATTGATTGTATTATGTTGACACAATATTTTATGGAAGATGATTATTTAAAAATGTATTTGAGCTTTTTCTCAAAATGCTGACTTTAATCTCAGATAAACCCTTCTGATATTAAAGTCATAAATCAGAGGAAAAATGTCAGAAGTCTGAGAAAATAGCCAGAAGTTTAAAGTCAGAAATATAGGGGAAAAAAAGTCAGGAATCTGAGATTAAAGTCAGAAATCAAATGCATTTTTATGCTGGTCCTAATCCTCTTTCACAATATTAAAATTTTTTGAAAACTTTTTTTTCTCAGTGTATTGTAGATCACATAGAATCACTTATTCTTATTCAATAGTGTTATTGTATGTTACTATAAATCAAAGTGTCAATTAACAGAACATGTATTTAATAACACTAGGTTTAGAAGTTGACCTGATGAGTCTGTAAAAACAATTTACAGATTTAAAATGTGACTTAAAAAAAAAAAATTCAAAGTCATGGCCTGAGTTAATAATTAGCTTGTTATATTGTTATTGTTATTTACCTAAAAAAAAAAAAAAAAGGATATCTGAGTTCTGCAGTAATGTCTTTCATGGCCACAGAGCAGGTGAAGACACATACGCAAGGGCTCTTGCTGTAAAATGGGTTTAAATCTTCCTCTATACCACCATCCATTCTCTGTGAAAAGGCCAAATACCCAATAACACACGGAGAACTCTCTCTCTCTCTCGCTCTCTCTCTCTCTCTCTCTCTCTCACGCTCTCTCACTCTCTCTTTCCTAAAGATGTAGACAAAAGGAAGAAAATGAGAGATCAAGAGAGCGAAATAGATCTAGGGCTGGAATCAGAGAGAAAAAGAGCTGAAGGATTGAAACATCATTCAATCTCAATGATGAAACCGTATCGTTTAGCTTATGAAAGGTGACGTGTAAGGCTTGCCATGTTGTCTTTAAAGATCAGCCTCTCATACTTAGTGAATGCGCTATACAAGTCCTGAATTTGGCTGCTGCTGCTGCACCATGATGTGATCGTTTAATTACAGCACTGGTGGCTAGAATGATGTCCTATTCATCGGAAAATCACAGTCACACACTGGGTTTAGTGAAATTCTCCAGAATTCTTTTTTTTTAATTTTTTTTTTACTTAATATCTAGCACATTTGTAAAACCTCACATACAGTATAATGAAGTTGTTGAGGCATCATTAAATGTTTGGGAAAATTTAATTATTTGCACATAATTTGTATAGATGTATAATTTTTATGCTTTTAGGAATGTTGGGAACGTGTTGTTTTTGCAAAGGTGAGACCGTGGCACTTAGTAGTGTCCTGGAGTTGTGTGATTTGGAAGAGAATGTAGTGGAATATTAAATATTAAATTGCAAGTCAAATGTCTAGTGCTTTGTTTTTGCTCCACATTGTTTCTGTTTTTTTGCATCAAAACAAAAAACAATAACCCACACTCTTAATTTTTTATTAACATTTTTGGCAAATTCCATTCAGATACATTTGGCATGAAAAATGACAAACTATCTGCTATAATAAATGAAGTGGTTAGATTTTTTCCCCCACATTAATTGCATTAAATTTATTTACAATTTACATGTATAGTGCTATTCTTACTAATTTTTTTTTACACAATATCACAATGTAAAAATCCAGATTTCGGGCCATAATGAGCAAGCCACAGCTGTCTGTCTTGCTTATTATGGGGGAAACTTTTTGAGACAACATAAGGAAGAGGTCTTAAGAAGATCCATACTAAAAAAGGGATCCCATTCTGTTCTGGATACTGGTCTTTTAAATCATTAGAGTATAAAAGGTGTAGAAAAGTAAGGCAACAAGTTCTAAGTGTCTTGAAGGTTCGGTATGCAAAGATTATATTGAATCCTGGAAAGTACAATCCTACAATCCAATCCAAGGAGATTATACACCGAGGTAAGGGGTAGACAGAGGAATAAACTGTTTTCAGTATGTGCAATTGTAGGGTATAAATGCAGGACTATGTACGAGGGGAGAAAGGTTTTTAGAGCTGCATTGCTTCAGTGAGGAAACTACTTCTTTTGAATGAAGACGTAACACCGATTGACATTTATAGAAGACGTGATAAAACTCTTAGTCACAGTAAAACATTGGAATGGTTTAAAAGGTTTTAAAGAATTCCACAGCGAGTGGAATGCTTCATCCTTAAAAATCGACATATGACTTGTTGCCAGCTTGCAGAACAGATGGATCTGTCTATGGGAACTGTACAGCTGTTCACCAACACCACTTGCACATTACAGGAACTCGGCTGGGAGTTATTGCCACATCGCCCACACAGACTTCCACATGTTTGGGTTTAAAGGAGTTCCTGGGAGGCCAGCATTTCAGATGTGAAGCAGGCTCCGGTGTACTGAGAAAACTTTTTACCATGATGGTATCCAAGTGTTAGTGTAGTAGGGGATTATATAGAGAAATAAAGGTAGATTTTACTCTCATAACAGTGGTTCCATGATTTTGTGCAATCACAAGTCCCATTTCGACTTAAACACCCCATGTACAGTACATAAGCATAAACAGCTTTAAAACGCTAAGACCTTTTACTGTAGTTTTGAATTTAATGCTATGTACTCATTTGAAAACATTTATTGACATATCCGCTCGATAATCCAGTAAGGAGACAGCAAATACAAAATGATTATTGAATCATTTTCATATCTACAGAATAAACAACAACAAAAACACATTCTGATGGGTTTCAATGCACTCACCAACGTCTGATGCTTTGTGAACTTTTATTATTTCTGCCAGGTCAAAATTCCCAGCTATAATAGCCACCTAAAGAAAGAGGACGAGACATGTTCACGTGATCACACTTCTAAACAATGTTGCGCAGCATCCACCTTACACAATGATACAGAACTAATGCGAAATGATTGTTAATTAGAATGCTGCATATTAGAACATGGGTCAGGAAGTATGACTGTACACACAGCTGGAGTTTATTGTTGCTACGGAGATGTAATGAAGTCACATTAACGATAAATAAATCAGTGGGACAAATTAACATTCTCCCTCTCTTCGCTTCTCCTCGCCTTCATCTCTGCCCTCTTCCCCTTTCTTTGTTCTCTTTCTCTGTTGTTCTGTCTAAACATGCCGGCTGATTAGCTTTTCTCCGGTAACACAGCAGCGTCAGAGTTTGGCAGCTGTCTAATGGCTCCATGGGTACAGCGGCGCCGCGTTAGCCTTTTCTTCCTTTGTTTAATCAAGTTAACTTTGATCAGTGCTGGAAATCTCTGCCAATCTCAATTGGAGCAAAAGTTCAAGTAGGAAGAAGCGTCACTAAATACAGTTCACGGAGTGACAAACGATTACATGATTTTAAAATGTGTTTTTTACACATCACAAGTGGCAGTGCTGGACTTTGTGGGAACGTGATCATCATCTCCTGCATATTAAGCTTAAGATTTTACTTTGTGTGGAGTCTGGCAATGATTAAATGCTGCCGGTTTGCAGAATTCTGGAGGTCTCCTCAACCTGGGCATCTTCAACATAATCTAAACATTTACTCATTTCCAGTTTTATCCTTAGCGTTCGTCACTTCGGATCCAGTGTCTATCCCAGGAATGAGCAATTCACCTAGACACATCCACTTTACCGTATCAAATCCACCTACAGGGAGGTTTTACAGGGAGGTGGAAGGAAACTGGAAAAACCAAAGTCTTGGGAAATATAACCTGTTCCCCGGTGATGCTTCGATGCTGTGTGTGATGTTTCTCCTGATCACATTTTTATTACAGATGTGCACTTCAACAAGCATTTTTTTCCTACTCAATTTTCTGCATTTTACAGGACCACTTGTCTAGTAGCAAATTGTCCTGACATTAACCAAATAATAAACTCCTACCTTAATATTGGTGCTTAGTGTGCTGTTAAATGGATGCTGAAGGTTGACTAATATTGCATGATGTTGAGGTGAACGACTTCACTTTAGAGTTGTTTATTATTACATAAGCTATCGGGCTCTAACTGACTTACTGTACAATTGTTTGATCACCTTTTTGGCATTATTTATGCCATTATGAGGAGAGTTCAAGTCAAACCAGGACTTTTAAACTGTTCAGAACACAATTATGAGTGTGCAAACTAGCTTTATTTCTCTATATAATCCCTTGCTACTGTACAATAATGCACTCATCGCAGCATTTCACTAGAGCTTGGACGCCATCAAGGTAGAAAGTTTTCTCAGTACGCTGGAGCCGTGATCAGAATGCATGCTTCATGTCTGAAACACCAGCCTCCCAGGAACTTGCTTTCCTTTATTGGAGGAAAAGAATGGCCTGGTTTGATCGCAAAAGACGTTCTGACTTTGCAGGACAACACACAACCTCATACTGATCACCGCACCACTCGCACATTACAGGAATGTACTGAGTAATCTTTCTACCTTGATGGAATCCGAGCACAAGTAAAATGCTGGGATGAGTGCACTATTGTAGCAGGAGATTATATACAGAAATAAAAGGAGATTTTACTCTACTATTTGTGTTCCGTTATTTGGCACTATCAAAAGTCCCAGTTTGACTTATACACACTACATATAGGCATTTTCAACAGCTGATACCTCTTATTTAAATTGTTGTTGTGTGTGTAAAAACTAAAAAAAAAAATCTGATCATAGCAGGTCTCAGTATTAGGCAAAGACAACCTCAGACAAGCAATGTAAATGTTCCAAAACTTCCAAAATCTACATTCTGATGCTGTGCTTCGGATCATTGTCCTGTTGCATGACCCATTTGTGACCAAGCCTTAGCAGTTAACAGATGGCCCCACTTTTGCCTCTAGAATACTCTGGAGTTTATGGTCGACTCAATGACTGCGAGGTGCCCAGGTCCTGTAGATGCAAAATAAAGCCCAAATCATCACTCCTCTCCCACAGAGTCCTTGACAGTGGGTATGAGGTGTTTCTGCTGAAATTCTATTTGGTTTTCACCAAACATGGTGCCAGCCATTAAGGCCAAGCAACTCGATTTTGGTCTCAACTGTCCATAGGACTACGTTTTCAAAAGTCTTTGTGGTTTGTTTAGATGCGGTTTTGCAAACTTCAGTCGTGCTTCCATGTTCTTTTTAGACAGAAGACTACAGTACCCTTTCAAACAAACCATACTTAAGTCTTTATCTTATTGTGCTGTCATGGATTTTAACATTTAAATATCCTCACGGAGTCCTATAGGGGCCGAGATGTAGCTTTTGTATGTTTCTGGGAACCATCTTGAATGCTTCCCACTTGAGAATTGTACTGTAGAAAGTCATTGTCTTATTTCCTTTATCCTGTATACAAGGTCGCTGGGGGCCTGGAGTCTATCCCAGGAGACTTAAGGCATGAAGCGGGGTACACCCTGGACAGGGTGCCAGTCTATTGCAGGGCACACACTCATTCACACACTATGGGCAATTTGGGAACACTAATTAGCCTAATCTGCATGTGCTTGGACTGTGGGAGGAAACCGGAGTACCCGGAGGAAACCCACCAAGCACGGGGAGAAGATGCAAACTCCATGCACAC
>JAOVVB010000033.1:5026114-5036440 GCA_028570985.1 Heterobranchus longifilis
GAGAATGGAGCTCAGTAAGCCCATCAATGGATCCACTTCAGTTTGCCTATCAGCCTGGCATTGGAGTGGAAGACGCATACCACTGCTCAACTGGTAACTTTGTCTATCAGAGTAGAAGGAAGGCTTGCATCAAGACTTGCGCCGACTGTAGATCATGGACCCATCATTTCCTTAAGTACTTTGGGTAATGAAAAGAATGCTCACCAACAGTGGTGTATACTGATGGTAGTCCTTCCCTGGATTTTCCCTGGGAGTGGGAGCAATGCGTTTTGATCATGCAGTTAATCGCTCCCGGTCTAGTTAATGGCTATGATTCTGCCAGGTGTCCTGAGACACGTTTCTGGAGCATCTCAGAGGCGGCTCTCTACTTCACATAGCTAAAGTTATGCAGCTGTCTGAAAGCAGTTCAACCCATAGATCATTTAAAAAAAAATTGCAACCATACAAATGAGAATACATACTACAGATCAAAATCTGTAAATAAGAAAAAGGAGGAAATAAATAAATAAATAAATAACTTTCTTTCAGGTGGGTCCCATTAACCCAGTGCAGGTCTAATGCCGGATGCCCTTTCTGCCACCCCTCCCATTTTTCTAACTAGGCCACTAGACTAGACAGGATTTAGGGGCCTTTATGAAGGACCCAACAATGGCAAGCTTGGTGGTCCAGGGGTTTGCACCTCCAAGGTTCTGATCAGTAACCCAGAACGTTATTCATTGATTTACGTCTATTGTTTAGTTTATCTTTAAATAAACTATTAAATTCTGCTTTTTAAATCAATTAAATCTGAATTATGTTTTTCATGAGTTATTTGTCCACTAATGTGTTCAATATTAATGTCTGTATTGTGGAGCAGTTACCACCAGGCTGATTCGTTCTCAAAAACAGCACATTCTAAAGTGGTTTATTTTTCTTATGCTGTAGCATGTCATGCAGCAGAATCAGATTTCAGTACCAAGATCCTTTACAAGCAGACAAACAAACCAATAATAAAAAAAAAATACTGAGAAATCCAAAATAAAAAATCTTTGGTGATCATTGTACTGAACATTTGTAAGAAAACCAGTGTTGGGCAATCGTCTTAAGTAACTTTGTTACCCAATTTATCTCTATATGTTGACATGATTTGAAAAGCAGCATATGACCAATATGTAATATGCACATACAGTACAGTACGTATGTGTATATTTTGTCCTAAAATTTAAACTATGTAGAATTTATCAATGGGACCTTAGCTAATCAGATGAAACTACTTACAGTACCTACTAGAATGCTGTTTCATATTTATATTCATAATAAAATCAATACCACCTTATTAATTAAAACATTTAAATATTCCCACTGCCCATTTATCCATTAGTCACTTAGCTAACTTTAGCTAAGCTCTTATAGATTTATATTTAATTAATCAAGGAAAACAAATAGGTATGATAATTAAAATATAATTAATTATCCAGCCATAACTATTATTTTATACTGAATTCAATGGTTTGGGGAGTTTTCTGAGCAGTACTTGGTAATTAAACCTTTTTTAATTTGTTACGATACATGCAGGAAATGTGTATTTCAATGCCTGAATGCACAGAATTCAACACAAAAAACTGGCACACCATAATTAAGGTTGTGTAGAACAGCCTTTCTGTAAACAGCACCATTACGTGGTGTTTAGGCCTTTATTTCTCAAACATAAATTTTTTCTTTAGAAGCTGGGGGTCAGAGCACATGTTCAACCATGATACAGTGGCCCTGGAGCAGATGGGGTTAAGGGCCCAGCTCAAGTGGCAGCTTGGCGAAGCAAGGCCTTGAACCATCAACCTTCTGATCAGTAACTCAAACCCTTAACCCATTGAGCTACCACTGCCCCTTACTGGAATGGAAGTGATTTTTCCCATGGTAGGTTCTATAACTCTTTTCCTGAATGCTGCTTCTCACCTCATTTACCCCCAAACCCCAAACTACCCACAACACCACCCATTCATATCATCTCTGAGTGTCCCAGCCCCAGTCTGTAAACAGGGTCAGCTTGAGTACTGTCTGCTACAGTTCCTCATAAATCTTCCTTAGTGGTGGCAGAGTAGACTTGCCAAGTGGAGACCAGGCTATCAGCATGACTAAACACATTTCCCACAGATATTCCCATTTCAGACGAGTTCAAGCCCATAACCTGAGCAGCGATGTGGAATAACACTAACCATGAGGCCCCAGATTTCAGTCATTATAGGGTTAGTATTTTAGAGCTGCTGTCAGACTAGCTTTTGAAGCACTGAGAATATGTCTGTTTTATGACAGTTTACTTGGAAAAAAAAAAAAAACAACTTGGTGAGTAAGGAGTCAAAAAAACCAAAACACAATTGGACATAAAATAAATATATGGAACCGACATGGAGTTATTGTTCCACCGTATCTCATTTTAGCTTTTAAATGGCTGCTACAACAATACAGTATGTAGTATGTAGTTCATGCATGTACAGTGGAGATACAATACAGCTGAGTCATCCAACACAGCTCAATCATTTACTCAGCCTGTCACACTACAGTGTTTACTACACCCTTACTGAAGTGATTAAACAATATAGTCAGTCACTTTCCAGTTGCTACAGTATAAACACATGTGACATGTGAATATGACCTTCCAGTATTTTCTACAATTAAAGCCAGTCTTAGTGGAACCCTGGATTGCGAGCGACTTGGTTCGAAAGTGTTTCGCAAGATGAGCTAATTTTTTAAATTAATTTAACTTGATAAACAAGCAAGGTCTTTGACATACGAGTAGTACGCATGCACTTTGTCTGCCGAGTGTCACATGATCACGACTGAGCCAGTGGTTCTTCTTTCTCTTTCACGCTGCAGGATTGTGGGTAATCGTCTTATTATAACATTGTGACCATATGTGTGCGCGCGTAAAGCATTTTTTTTTTTTTTTACATTTTGTTTCCAAGTCTAGTGACATTCCTTTAGTAACTGTACTGCAACAACTTCCTCCATGAAGAAAAGGTTAAAAAGGCTGTAGCACTGCGGGTGATGAATCAATGCAACGTCACATTTGCACAAAATCCTCAAATGGAGGCAAAAACAAGTGTCATTAGAGAGGTTCCTTGGTGAAGACATTCGGCAACAGAGCAGCATTTCCATTAGTGCATGTGTGTTTAACTGTTAGAATTGTACTATAATAATAATAATAATAATAATAATAATCTTTGCCAAATCCTGGCCAGATACCAGAATAAACTGAATGATAATCTCCTATGTACAGTATATTGTAGAATACAATAAAGATTCACCAAATACCAGCAATTAAAGAAATATGTCCTTATCAATCATAATGATTCTGGGGTTGTAGAAATAAAAAAGGGTGATGTGAACAGAAATATTAAATTCGACTTGAGTTAGGAGACACCTGTCTGACCTAAATAACCATATCATGATTCTTGAAAGGTAGAAAAAAATACAAGAGACTGTTTATTTTCACAAATAATTTTGTGAAATCATCTGTGAAAATGTGAAATTTTCCTCATTTTTGCTTTCCCCATGAAGCCATCCAACTGCATCTTTTCAAGCAACTGCTTTTCAACCTGCTGGTCAAGCAACATCACGTGGCTCTGTTATACTCTTAAAACAAGGCACTATCCACCTACTTCCATCTGCAGGAGCTCTGAGATGATGATTGGCTAGTGTCTCTGTGATTTACTGTATATGGAGAGAGATTGGTTGGTAACCATCCCTGACCACTTTGTCTCTATACTATGGATGGCAGTGGATTTAAACTAGGGTTTTGCTGATGTTATATTATCCAGCCTTAATACTGTATGTGGCAATGAGGATTTATTATTATTATTATTATTATTATTATAGCATCCACATTTGACCCTAAGGTATTTGTTGCTGTTCTGTGAATGTTACATATATCTATGCTATGCTCCTATTGATAACTTACAGATAAGCATCATACCAGTGGTCATATTTGTCATTGGCTGTTTGGTGGAAGTGGTGCCAAATCAGGTGTCATGAACTAGTCACATTGTGCATCCTAAGATTTAGAAACGACCAAAGAAATCTTTTGGAATGTGCAATTTTGCAAGGTATGCATGTGTGTGTGTGTGTGTGTGTGTGTGTATGTGGTCGGTAATTGCTCCCTGACTGAGAACCCATGGGTAATATAAAGCCAGATCCTCAGTATTCTGCTAGTGTTTCTTATCCTTTCCAAGCCAAAGCCACTCACTGTCAACTAGACAACACTCGCTGCATTAATAACATAAGGCATCTGTCTCAGCCTGCTTCTCTTCCTGCCTTAGCTTGCAATATAAGGCTCCAGATCTCAAACATTATAGTGGAAGGTCCCCTTCGAGGATATTGCCACTGACCCCCACTAGCCAGCATGTGCAAGAGATGTGGCACTGTTCTGACAGCATTACAGTCACTCGTTAAGTGGCTGCACAATTGTCCCCAGTTTGAGAAGTCAAGTGTCTTCTTATTGTCATTTCATCTGGTACAGTACACAGTGATACAGTATGTTACAAAGTTCTCCAACGAGCAAGGTGCTACTGTACATGAAACAACCCAAAACTAACAAGTCTACTCTAAACTAAAACTGATTACAACACAGAACTGAGTATAATGCATGTTTGCAGACATGTGCACACAGTGCAGGAAAGAACGATCACTTCTATAAGAAACACTCATTTCAGATACTGTATTTAGCAAAAACTCTGAGACATTACTCAAGAAACCTGGATTTATTTTAGGTACTGTATGCACTGAACTCTTGTACCTGTTTTACCCCTTCATAAGCATTCTGTATTTCACATCAGTATCACTCACTCACTCATCGCCTATACCGCTTAATCTTATATACAGGGTCATGGGGGCCTGGAGCCTCTCCCAGGAAACTTGGGGCACGAGTCAACTGGGCATCAATTCATTGCAGGGCACAAACTCACACACTCATTCATACTCTGCGGGCATTTTGGGAACGGCAATTAGCTGTTATTATTAAATACTTAATGTAATTAAATACAATTCCCAGAGATTTTTTTTAACTCTCTCTCTCTCCTTTCCTCTGTCTTTCCTCATTTTTTTGTCTCTCTACATTGCAAAACAATGCTGAAGTCATCCAAAATATGCAATAATCTCATTTGAACGGCTGATATTCATATGTACAGTAGTTAATGTTGAGCTACTTATGCTCTGCAAAGACTTCATAACAGCTCTAATCTGAGGTGCTGTTAATTGCTGATTTTTGAGACTAGTCATTCTCTGCTGCAGAGGTAAGCTTTGGTCTTGCTTCCCTGGACCCTTGCTCATGAGAGCCAGTTTCATTATGGTGCTTGATTTGTTTTTCAAATGCACATAAAATGCACTTACTGTATGTCTTATAATAACAACTGACTGTTGTTACTTAATTACCTAATGTTTGTTATTTCCTAATATGTTATTTCATAGTTTTAAAAAAAAGAAAGAATGTAATGTTGAACAATGTATAAAATAAATCTAAACTTGTGTCAAAACTTTTGATACCTCTAACCTCTCAGCACACATCAGTGAAGGAGAGACAGATGTAGTTTTTGGTTTTTTTGGGTTTTTTTAATCAGTTGTTAAATTTTGCAATGAATTCAGGGCCATTTTGAAGGGGGTAATTAGTTTCGATTTACATGATTATTATCACAGTCATACAGTTTTCTGATTTGGACCAAAATTAGCTAGCTAAGGGTCAGAGGACAAAGTGATTTTGTACAGGTACCATACAGATCCTTATAACACAATAAATGGTATGTTTTACACCAAAGTTAAGATCGAACAGGAATTTTGGGAAACCATCAATCAGATTCCTTAGAAAATTAAAAGTGGCTCAATCCCTCCACTGATAGGACACACATTAATCAGCAAAAAATCATGCTTCCAAAAATACAATTACCTGATGTGCCCTAATAATTATCTGCTAATAGAATGAGAAATGCATGCTAAAAACTAAAATATGTCTAGAAATAGGTTTAATAATCTTACATTTGGTTATAACTGTATTATAAGAAACAGTAGATTAATTATCCTATGTTCAAGATATTTTCAAAAGACAATTTACCAACAATAAAGTATCAGTCAAAGAGAAAACACAATGAGCATGGCAACACAAGGAGCACAATAACCAAGCGTTACACTAGAAAAAGCAATTTCATAGAGAACTCAGCCCAATTATAGCGCTCTAAAGTTTACACCATAGCAGCAAAGTCCTTGCCAAGACCTCACAAAGTCTGATTGAAAGTTTGGTGGGATTTGTAGGGTGTTGAGCAACAGCTGATTAGGATTCAGGTGCGACTGAGGTGAAGTGTGTGCAGCTGAGCGGTGCGGGACAGAGACAGGTGGAGCAGCTGCGGGGGACATGACAGCGGACTATTAATATAATATAAATAAGGCATATTAAGCACTTCGCACATAATTGTTGTTGTAATTTGACCCTTCACTCAACTTTATCCTGCTTAGTTCCTGTCACTACATACGGCAATCTTAAGATCCCAGGAACTTCACCATGAGTAGAAGATAAATAATTTGTGCAAACTGATTTTTTTATGCACTTTAAGGCTAGGTGCATCACAACCTCAAACAATGATGGTTATTAAAGTATAATAATGTAAATGTTTTATTACCTTTTAGCACCGTCACCCCACTGGCAAATAGGAAACTATGGTATGTAACTAAGTGAGTGATTGAAGAACATTTAGTATGAATGTTCCACTGGTTCCTTTTAAATATTTACTTTTCATCAGCTAGCTAAAGAATAATTAGCAAATTACTGTCCTCCATTTTAAACTAATTACGGATGTCAGTTTTTGTTTTAGCTGCATTGTGTTGCTAGATTTTAACTCAGTATTGGATCCTGGAACTCTGAGTCCAACATGACCAGTTCTTGTTTTATTAAATATTTCGTTTTATTTGCTTTGTTTCAGTAAGCATTTAAATATATTTCAGGGTAAAAGTTTTCTTTAAGGATTTTAAACTAGACACATGTGATGTGAACATTTATGAAAGTCTCCAATTTTTGTTGAGCTGCTTACAGAATACACTGTGAATTGCATAGTATGTGTGTTTTCTCTAGACTTGTAAATTGGTCCTTTTGGAAAATCCGTGTTTTAATGCAATGAGCATAATCTGGTCATCCAAGAACTTGGTACAGAAGTGACACCAGGAGTACAAGAGAAAGAAAAAAGACCGTCAACGTTAAAAAGTCAGGGGTTTTTTTGAAGCTCAATTTTATTCCTTTTCATAATTTCATAATAGTGTGACTTGACAGTCGATATGTTTGGTCATTAAATATAACTTAATTATTCTAAAGCTGTCTGGGCGGCATTGTGGCCTCACACCTCCAGGATTGAGCGTTTGGTTGCTCCCTTGGGTCTCTGTGTGCATGGAGTTTGCATGCTTGGTGGATTTCCTCCGGGTACTCCGGTTTCCTCCCACAGTGCAGATTAGGCTAACTGGCTTTTCCAGGGTGTACCCCGCCTAGTGCCCTGAGTCCCCTGGGATTGGCTCCAGGCCCCCCGTGGCCCTTTACAGAATAAGCCGTATAGAAAGTGAGTGACAGTGAGAGTAAAGCTGTCTGTGTAGCCATTAATGCTCGTTAGTAGTGTGTTAAGTACAGTCCTCTTACTCTAGTGTTTAGTGTGTTGAGAATGAAACTCTCCTCGATGCAGTGGATAGTAGGTTAGCCCTGAGGGAAGTGCCAGATTAAACACGAGGACACAATGAGGAGTGTTTCAGGTAATAAAATTTCCACTGAACTTTTGAGGACTCTCAGGACACAGTATGCAGATTGGCTTTCTTCTCTATACACCCCTTACTCATTAAAATGCTATTTCACTCTTGTCTTTAGCCCAAAGGCTGATAATTAGGCCTAATTTCAATCTTTATTCATTTATGTAAGTAGCCAAATAATGCAAATTTGTCCTGGAGTCGGCAAGAAAGTTTCTGCTATTCATCGACTGATCAAAAAGACATAAGAAGTCAAACCCGGTCTCCTTTTTGTCTCACTGCAGCGACAGGTCTAGCTGATTGGGTTCTCTGGTGAGAAAAGCTTTATCTGCGCAATGCACTCAAGACCCTGCCGCGAAAACACACTCTCTTCCATGCCGCTTTCTTTTTCTTACTCACACAGGCCAAATTGCATGGTTATTATTCAAGGGGCTAATTTCTCCTCAACCTTACTTTACCCTTGCACTTGAAAATCATCAGACTTGAAGGAAGTAATCTCATGCTCTGTGAGTGCATGTAAGCTGTGTTCTCTCTCAACCCAAGTGATTGAGTGAGAAAGTGTGGATACACGCATGAATAGACCTGATCGCAAAAATTTGGTTTCACAAAGTATCAAAGATTTTAAGTTAAGCAGCAGAACGCATGCATCGCTGCACAGATTGTGATCTCCCAGACGACACTCTCATCTCACCGATTCAAAAATTCACAAATTACTTCTGTCAAAATAAGCCATTAGGAGAAGTGTCATGTTAAATCAAATGAGGTTTTTAATGTCTGTTTTTTTTGTTTTTTTTTTACTTTTGTTTAAACTTATAGTCTACATACTTAATGTATAGAAAAAGATGAATACACACTGAGACATGTGTGCAAAGCTATGGTATTTACTACACTTTTCCCCCTCTACATCTTAAAGCATCACTTTTATCCATAATGGCTGACAAGAGAGCTCCAAACCAATCATTTTGGTTTAACTTTGTTAAAACTACATCCACTGTATAGAGAACTATATCACAGAGATCAACTAATCAACATAAAAATGAGTTCGAATGATATGCAGACTTATAATTGTCATACTGTATGTACCACTTGCCTGGAGACAATGGCAAGAGACTTAGGGGATGAGCTGGCGTACACCCTGGATGGGGTGCCAGTTTTTGGGAATGCCATTTAGCCTAATCTTAGCCACGTAGCCTAATCTGCATGTTTTGGACTAGTAGAGGAAACAGGAGTACCCGGAGGAAACCCACCAAGCACGAGGAGAATGTGCAAACTCCATGCACACAGGCCAGGGTGGGAATCAAACCCGGACCCTGGAGGTGCAAGGCGACAGGGCTAACCATTAAGCCATCATTCCACCTTGATGTACAGACTATACAAAGCCACTTCTGGCACCTTAGTGTAAAATATGCTGACAAATGGGCAGTGCTCCGTTTGTACAGTTGGCAGGGTGCTGTTTTATGTCCTGGCACCTTAAAAGAAAAGGAAAAGCCAAATAATACAGACATAAACAATGCTGTAGTCACTTTGTCTAATTGTAGTTGTGGTTGTGTCTAGTGGTCCCATGTAGTTTTGTTTCAGTTATTTCCTTGATTTTGTGCACATGTTTCTTGTTTTCCCCTGATTATTTTGCTTAATTAAATTCTCATCGTTCTCATTTTCATGTATTAGGGTGACATCTTGTGTATTTCTTCTGCAAACCCAAACCGAGATGTCATGTTTACCCAGTGCTTTTATGTGTGTTGTTTGCTGGTATTGACCTGAATTTGATTACCTGTCACTCTGACTGTGACTATGACGCTTAAGAAATGCTTGAAACCATGGCATGTCAATCACGTACAATACAGTATGACAGATTATTTTTGAAATTGCTGCGCCAACACTGATCACCCCTGGCCTCTACTTAGTCTTACTCCATTGATGAACGTAAACTAACAACGAAACAGACAAAAACGCTTGAGAATCTGGATGGAAACACTTCACTCACCTATGTACGCATGCTTGCATGTGTATGAGTGCGTGGACCGTGATCTAATTAATTGAACCACTTTTATTTTATGCATGCTGTCCAACAGCCATATGTTTACAACTTCAGTACTGATTGCTCTTTGTTGCATGTTATCTTCCCTTCATCTCTCTTCTCACTCTGTGGGGTTTTGGCTCGCGTCCAGACCCTGCGTCTCAGTGCTGTGTTGACGTGAGAACAGGTGCATATGTTTTTCTCCTAATTATGTGTCCTGAAGGACCACTCCAGCACTGCTGACTCACTCTCTAATACTTCATGCCATGTCAAAAATCAGTTAAATAAAGTATAAGCCCAGACATGAGATTTTAATGTGTAAGAAAAATGAGAAATATTAAAAATTATATATATTTTTTCTATTGACAATGATACTAAACCCTGACCCAGGAGCTTCTGTTCCTGTAACAGTATTAATATACTTAATTAATTATTTATCTTATTAGCATCAGTCCACATGAGAGACATATGATGTACCTACAGTACAGAGAAAGAATTCAATTCAATTCAATTTTATTTATATAGCGCTTTTAACAATGGTCATTGTCTCAAAGCAGCTTCACAAAAAT
>JAOVVB010000033.1:5059927-5072479 GCA_028570985.1 Heterobranchus longifilis
ATAAGCTCTACAGAGAAGAGAGAGGAGTGAGAGAAAGAAGGGAGAGTTTGGAGATATGAGTGAACTCACCGTCTGCTGCAGGTCGGGGATGCCGATGCGGACGACCAGCGTGTTGCCTTGGGCTTCCTCCATGGGGCAGGCCGGTGCTCGGCAACCGTCACCGTGGGAACTGCAGGAGCTGTCCCCCTGGCTGGCGCGAGAGAGGCGGTGCGGCGGAGGATCGTGGACGAAGGGAGGGAGTGAGGGAGGGAGCGAGAAAGGGAGGAGGGTGCACGCGGGTTGGGGCTGATGCTGTGGCCGCGCTCTGGGCTCGGGAGGCTCATGTTGGCCGGAGCCTCCACTCACAAGCATGCTCCGTGTGTGTGGAGCGCCGACTGCATAGCCCTTTCACACACGCACATACACACACACACACACACACACACTCATACCCACAGCACACCTCTCTCTCTCTCTGTCTCTCTCTCACACACACAAACAGAAAAGAAAAAGACAGAAAAGGAGGGGAGGAGAAAGGGGAGACACTAGAGGGAATTACAGAGGAGGGACAGAAAATAGAGTGATGGACAAAAGAAAAAAAAGAAAGGTTAGACATTTTTTAGATACACATGTGGAAAAAATACTGTAGTACATTAAGGTTTACTGCCATGCAGTAACAGGCTATACTGCAGTTGTGAGCAAGTCTTTCTTTAATGTTTTACAGGATAATGCATGTGGTTTATAAATCCATGGAGTGAGTAAGAAAAGGAATACATTTCTCAAGACAATTATTATTGATTTCATGTTAAGATCATCACCAGAGGCTCGCTTTTAAAACATTTTATAGACAGTATGAATTAAATGGTCGATCTGTGGTTAGGAGTCGAAAAGGCAAGCTGACTCTGTGTGTGTGTTTATCAGGTTTGACCATATGCTATGCTGCATCAGTTGGCAAGAATTATGACACAATAACCAAACACACATATGCATACACACACACACACACACACATTTTAATATGGTCCATTTCTCATCAAAACCTCAACCAAAAAACAAACAAAAAAATGTTTTACTGACTTGTATTTTCATTTTGGTAATTAATGTGATCTTCTACAATAAAAAAAAAAAAAATAAGAAAGAAATTGAGAACAGTACATCAATAAAATTCTAATTTTTTTTCACATTTTTTATTTTTGTTAATTGACAATCAGTTGAGATTCTATTTCAACTTTAGTTAGTTTTTCCAATCTTCCCAACACTCTGTTGTGAGGGATTTAGCCCTTGCCTAATCTCTACTTAAAGATCGTGATGCAGCAGCACTTTAGTCTTTTATTCCATTCACCACTTCATCTGTATAATCTGCTTAAACATATCAGATTACAAAGCTACAATTTTATGTTGATATCACTATTAATGACATCACATCTGTCATAGCATAAATCTGTCATCATTTTAAAAAGTGCAACGTTAGCATAAAAGAAAATGTAAAAAAAGATTTTGCCCCTTATTTAGTCGTATCCAATTCCCACCGGTCATTGGTGTGTTTCCCCATCAAGGCTACCAGTAATGGAGGTCCAAAGACTCTCACGTGTTTCCTCCGAACCATGTGATGCCTGCCAGCCGCATCGTTTCGAACTGCTCGCTCATGCACCATTGGGTGTGGCGTAATATGCTCAGAGGACAGTGCTATCCGCTCCTTTCACCCGCGTGAGCCAACAGATGCCTGTGACTGGCTGTACAGCCATAATTCATGTGAGGGTGCAAAGTACCTCTCATCCCTCTCCTCTTAGAGAGTTCAGCCAATCAGTTCTCTCCAGGCCTCCGGCTGCGAGAGGTTACTGCATCACCAGGGGAATAGAACTACGAATTCCGGATGATAGGGCAAGCACTTTACCACTGCGGCACTCCTGGAGGCCAGAGCTTTTTTCACAGCAAAATCTGCTGTTCTTCATGGTTATTCCATTATGTATAGAAATATGTGACAGCATTGGACCGAGCTACTGTAGCAATGTCACCCCAGATAACCATTAACTTTTCAGAGGAATAATGATAAACGAACAGATTAACACCAGAATCCCTAAACACACCACTACTGATCAGCCCAATAAGACTAATTGTGTAGGTTCCCCTAGTGCCACCAGAGCAGCTCTTTCCTCTCAGGGCATTACTCCACAAGACCTCTTGGGTGTGCTATGGTGTCTGGCACTGGGGTGTTGGCAGCTGGTCCTTTCGGTGATGCATGGATCGAAGTCTGTTTGTCTGGGTCATTTTATAGGTGCTCACTCTAATTGCGATCTGGGGAATTTAAAAGATCAACAACTTTGAACTTTTTATTTGCCAAGCCCCATATGCAGCAGCCTGTGGTGCACTGGGTGTTCTGATACATTTCTGTTGTGGCCAACATTAACTTTTTCCAGTGATTTGTGCTGCATTAACTTTTCTGTGGGACTGGACTGGACAGACTAGCCTTTTGTCCCCACAAGCATGGGTAAGTCTTGCATGCCCCTAATCCTGTCAGAAGTTAACTTATGTATAATTCGTCATCAGTGCTATTTGCTTAGCCTGTTAGTGGTCATACAGTAATGTTATGCCTGATTAAATTGAGTCCAAACACACCAGCTTTGCTTAATGAAATTTAAAATGCAGATAGTTCCATTTTTTACTTTATTTTTATCAAGTAAAAAAGTATCTACAATAATATCCAATAGTTTACATCACATGAATATCATAGTTCTCCTGAGTGGGGCAGTTGTAAAATTCTCCTACTATCATCAGCGAGTGGGTTTCTTCGGTGATATTACAGCCATCTGTAGCTGGACACCCAGAGGGCAGATTGGCCATGCTTTCTTTAGGGGAGGAATGGCACACTTGCACTTACACATCAATCACAGCAATGCTAGCCAATCATGGGCATCTGTGAGCTCACACAAGTAAAAGAGGTGGAAAACACTTTCCTCCGAGTGTGTTATGCTGCTCAGAGACAGTTGGAAAAAATATGGTAAGTGGTTTCACATGCTCTCTGGTTGGTGGATGTTGCTGATGTGGGAGTGATAACATGACGGGTGGGAATGGTACAAACCTAAAAAACTATTTAAAAAAAAACTAAATAAAAATATATAAGTATAATAAATAAATTATATAGTTGAGGTGAGTTTACAAACACAGATGTTTACAGTACATGACTGTCATGGCATGTTAGCCATGCAAAATATCTCTTTAAATTGATCTGTTTTTGGGAAAGAAAGATTTTACAACCCCCAAGAATTTAGAGCACATGGTTTAATTTATTTTGGATTTTCTGAAATCAACATAGTGTCAACACTATACATGCATGATCCATGCTGTCTTATAATTTCCAAAGGCAAAGATCTTCCAACCCCCTGCTAGTGATCATGATTAAATACAGCTGGTATCTTCTCTGTGCCACATAAAAAGGGTTTGTTTGACAGTACCTAATGAACCAACACACAGTATAATAGGAAATTCTAAGAAGCGCTGTGCAGATCTAAGAAAGAGGATGGTAGGATAGTAGGTAGTCATGAATGTATGTTGAAGCCATTTCTAAACAACCACAGACTCTAAAATCAGTTCAACCAATTGTACTTGCTGTATTTTGGAGGTGTAGCCACTTTGAAAAGGTCTGGAAGAAGACCCAAACTCTTAAACTCAGCTGAGAGGAAATTGTTTGGGATGGTAAGTAACAACCCAGCAACTACCAAGGCACAATCTTGCCTTGAACTGGAAAGCTGCTGGAACACCAGTGGCACTGTCTACAATTAAGAAGGATTTACACTTTCATTGACTGAAAGGCTGCCATGCTGGAACATCAGTGGCACGGTCTATAATCAAGAAGGATTTACATCTCCATTGACTAAAATGGCTGCCATTTAAGAAACAAGCCCCTGTTCCAAAATTAATATCTTTAAGCTTGACTAGAATTTAAAGCTGACCATATGGACAAAGTAAAACCCTTCTGGGGGACAGATCTGATCAGAGGTATGTTTGGAGGAATAAAGGTATGACATTCAACCCCAAGAACACTGTAACAGCAGTTAAACATGGTGGTGGTAGCATGCGTAGGAACTGAAGAAGGACAACCTCAAAGTTCTTTAGCATAATCCCATCACCAGTTAGACAGTGAAATCTTGGACATAAATTGGGTTTCCCAACAGAAAATGTCCCCAAAGACACATGAAAGCTGATGTGGAATGAATGAAGGCTCCTCGATACTATTGAATGTTTTGATGTTTGAAAGTCAGGTCAGTGCAAGGCAATCAGCAACTACAGTACTAATTCTGCCAAGAAGGATGATCAAATATCCGAGTTGAATTCTGCCATAAGTTTGTTTATGGCTATCACAAGCATCTGCTAAAGGTGAAACTTGCTAAGGAACATTTGACCAAATTTACATGATGTTTGTTATTGAAAACCCAAAATAAATTTATACTTGTGCACTATTCTTTTTTTTTTTTATTTACGATGAACGTTATACAATCATTTTATCCCTGAACAAGACCAGCTATCATTGAAAGGCAAATATTTCTGTTACCTTCATGTTCATGATGAGTGTGTATGTAAACTTCTGACCACAAATGTACCTCTATAATGAGTGTAGTTCAGATCTGCGCTGTGAACACACTGCAGCTTTTAGTGATTCAATCTGTGCCTTTGTTTCCCTCTGTGTATCAATGGGTAAAATCATTCTCCTCATTCCAGTACCTCATCTCTCCACTCCACCACTCTCATCCCATTGAACATCACCAATTTGGCCATCGCTCACTTTCATTACTGTCCTCCCTTGTCCTAATTCATTTTTTTTCCTGAAATGGATTTCTCTATCTGTAAGTGCTATCATTCTAACAGTGACCCTCGCTCTCCCTCTCTTTTTCTCACCCTCTCTTTCTCTTTACACTTGCTTGCACAACCTTGTTATTTTCTAAACTGTCGTTTCAGTCTAATTCATGCAAACACGTGCATTTGTCTCACAGCCTGGTCTCTTTGTGGGATAGCAGAGAAAAACAGAGCAGATTTTAAACTGCTGGTCAGAGCATGACTAATGGGCTTCTTCCACTTCACAGTACTGTTACTACTGGTTACTCAAAAATAAAATGGGAAACAGAGGGATGCTATACACAATTTCACTCTATCCTATTCAACACTTTTCTTAACTTTCATTTAACTAAAGCATGAAATTGATTGATTGAGACGTTCCTGTGATGTATTGGCCTAAGTCTTTATCAACAGTCCAGATTATGACCTTTTCCATCACTATATAATTATATGAAAGTCAGGACAAAGGCACACTACACATGCGCCTGCTTTATTAAGTATTATCTCTCTTTGGTTAATAGACTCTGTGTCCAGTTTATATTTCAGCATTCCTGCCAAAAGTGCCCAATGCCAAAATATTCAGAGGAATATCCGGTACTGTAATGAGAGTCTTCAAGGCCATGTGGAGTCGTTTTACAAACAAGACCAAACATAATCGGGAAACAGAGTTGTGGAATGAGGCTGTCTGTTTACCAGGGTTGTCATCACAAGGTGACTAGTCATCACAAGGTGACTAGTCACTACCGCTGAGGATGGCCCCATGCTTATAGATGTGTGTAACCGTTCCACTTAGAAACCATGACTTTGGACTGCATTTGATAGAGTAGGACTGCAATTGTCCTTATTATTGCCATAAACAGTTTCCTCCCCATTAGTGGAAAGTTTGTAATCTCAACAATGTGGACATCATGTTAACTAAAATGCCTTTACTGTAATACAATTGCGTGTCTGACCATATAGCAGACAGTTACAAAAGAGATTTATTTAGGGTCAAATAATCTGGTACCACCCAAATTCCCTTTCTGAGTCTTGTTCCTCTCAAAGTTTCTTCCTCATTTCATCTCAGGGAGGTTTTCCTTGACACAACAATTCTGGCTTGCTTATTAGGGACAATGTCTGTAAAGCTGCTTTGTGACAATGTGGTTAAAAGTGTTATATACAGTCAGGTCTATACCTTCTGGAACAAATAAGGTGTGTTCATATTTGCCTCTGATCATCAGCTCAATGAATTTTTAAATGAAACACTCAAGATCACAACTTTCAGCTTTAATTTAAGCGGTTTGATTAAAGTGTGACATTAACTATCCATAAATTACATCAATTGTCATGTACACATCCTCACTTTGGGGGGCTTAAAAATTATGGAACAAGCTAAGCATTACAAACATGAGGATCGCCTTTAATACTTGGATAAAAATCTTTGGTAGTCAGTGGACACCTGCTGTCTAGATCCCACGAACATGAGCAAATGCTCAGTTTTCTCCCTCAAGATGGTTTGCCAGCCCTTTACTGCAGCCGTCTTCACCTGCTGCTTGTTTGTGGGTCTTTCTGGCTTCAGTCTTGTCTTCAGTAAGTGAAAAAGCATGCTCTTATGGTTTGAGATCAGGTGGCTGAATTGGCTAGTGAAGGACCCATTTGCCTTTGGTAGCTTTCAGTGTATATTTTGGGTCATTATCCATTTGCCATATAAAGCGCTGTGTTGATATGGCTGAATCTGAGCATAAAGTGTAGCCCTAAACACCTCAGAATATATCCTGATAATTTTATCAGCAGCCAGGTCATCACTAAACACCAGGGACCTGGGTCTTTCGGCAGCCATATATGCTTATGCCACAACCCGGCTTCCATCATGCCTTCACTGCCTTCTCATGATTCTGGTACTACTGTAGTTAATTTTGGTTTCATTAGTCCAAAGAATCTGGCAAAGTTTTTTGGCAAACTCTAATTTGGCCTTTCTGTTCTTGAGCATTACCAGTGGTTTATAGCTTGTTGTAAACTGATGAAATTGATTTCTTTGACTGTTGACATAGAAAATAACATGCCTACCGCCCAAGAGAGTTCTTGACTTAGATAGATGTTGTGTTCTTCTTCACCATGGGCAGAATTCTGTGGTCAACCACTTTAGTTGTCTTCCATAGTCTTTTACTGTTGCTGAGCTTGTCAGTTAATTCATTCTTTTAAAAAATGTCTCAAATTGCTGTATTGGCTGCTGCCAATGTTTTTGCTATCTCACTGATGGGTTTGTTTTATTTTATTTCATTTTTCTTTACTCAGCTTAATGATGGCCTCCTTCACCTACATAGACATCTCTTTGGACCTTATGTTGAGAGTTTGAGTGAACGGCTACCAAACACAAATATAACACTCACCATCACATCCAGGCCTTTTATCTGCTTGATGAGTCATGAAGTAACAAGGGAACAGGCCACACCTGGGCATGCAAATGCTTCTCCGCCATTTGTCTATTATTTATGAGCCCACCAAACATGTGTGTGTATATGTGTGTGTGTGTGTGTGTGTGTATGAATGAAAATGGCTGTAATTTCTGAATGGGTAAAGCCATACTTTTGTCAACCCTCTTGAATTAATGCTGAAAGTATTGACTTTGCTCACATCTTGAGTGTTTCATCTCAAACTCAACATGGTGGTATACTTTGCTCCAAACCTTCTAGACTTGACTGAAAATAAAATATAATTCATTTGAACTGATCCTGTCACTCAGCATCTTTATGCTCATGTTTAGTCAAAATGTGTTGGTAGTAACTTTAAGTCACAACCACTGGCAGCAGAAGTGAGGATCCTCCACAAGGTTGCTAAGCCTTCTCTCAGTGATAAGTTGAGGAGCTCAGTAATCCGGGTAAGGACCAAAATTTCAATTATAAGGAGTCAGTAAAGGTAACTTGAGCACCTTATAAGGCTGGTTTGGGAATGTAGGAGGAGCTGAACGCCACCACTGGTCTGAACTTCATATTCACGGTTTTCAATGAATATAAACTCATTAAAAACTGAAGACTGCTGTGTACTGTACTAACTAGCTAGCTGGATTATCTGGAATTCTGGAAAGATAGAATTCTTTTTTAACATTCAACCTAACAACAGTGAGATGAAAGATTTTTTCCTTACGGGACATCATATGAGGGGAGAGCCTTGATTTCTTCAACCAACCCATAACAGAGATAACTGCTTAAATAAACATGTTTCAAAGAGAATGAATGAATGAATGAAAAAGATAAAGTTTGGAAGGACGGCATAAGCAATGTGGATGTAAAAAGCTAACTTTTCTAAAATATCTAAATATCACTTATGAAATGAAATGAATGAAAAATGAAAAAATGAAGAAAAAAAAGGAAGCTGTTTAAACTACATACAAAAACAAAAACAGAATGGATTTGTGTTAAGTATTTCCCAAATGGATACAGAGTGTGAATGAATACACCAAGACATTAATGACTCATGCCTCAGAGCCATTCATACTATATCCTCACCTTCCTATTTTCAATAGCTCAGATTTCCGAGTGACCATTTCTGCATCATTTGTAGAAAACTCTCAGCCATTATTTAAAGCTCAGCGTACCAGTGGACCAAAACAAGCCTGTGCAAGCTCAACCATGCAAAACTAAGCACTCACTTATCAGCTTTCTACAATGTTTAAAAGTCAAGGAAGTAAAAAAAAAAAAAGACATGGAGCAAGAAAAAGCACAAAGTAAATAGAGAAGTCAAAAGGAGATACAGAAGGCAAGAAAGACAAAGAAATATTTTTATGAGACAAGAGGTATTGTGGTTGATAATGTTGTTAACCATGGTATGAGTATGAGAGAAGCTGGGTATTGAATGCAGCCAAATTCAAGCCATTACACTGTGGCTAATTAGAAAATTTCATGCTGAAAGCAGTATTACAATCTCCACAATATCTGATACAATATTTTTATATCCATGGGCCACTGTAGTATTGCAGTGCTTTTCTCTGTACAATTCATAGAAGACCATATAATGATAGACAAAACCATCTCTTTAATGAAGAACAAAAAACAAAAATATCGAACCTAGCACTGGCAAATAATGCGATCAAATTAAGAGCAATTAAACATTGTGGTTTTTTTGATAATTTGTTGAAAAGACACAGTGTGACCATAATTGAAAACTGAATTCAGTACATATGTGATGTAAATACTGTATGTGCAAGTGAGTTTGTCACTCTATAGCACTTTCCATATGTAGTAATTTTTGCGGTAACTGTTCTTACATGTTCATGTGTTTATTTAAAGAACACTTGATGCAAATGCTGAACAGGTTGGATAAACTATATATTCATAAATGAGTCTGGATTTGATCAATTTGATCAAAAGCTTTCAAAGAGAAAAGAACATAATAGGGCAAAGGGAGGATGTCTCTGGCCTAAGGAATGGTAAAGTTACTACAGTATGTTTGTTCCAATGAGTTTACATGAGGTTATACAATGGCATGTCAAAGTTGGAGTTGGGCCATATAACACAGCACACCTTTTGAACTTTCTCCATACAAGGTTTTAGGGGTAGCTCAGTGGTTAAGGCATTGGACTACGTTTCAGAAGGTCCCAGGTTCAAATCCCATGACCACCAAGTTGTCACTGTTGGGCCATTGAGCAAGGCTCTTAAACTGCTCAGATGTATAATGATATAAAAATGTAAGTTGCTCTGGATTGGGGCGTCTGCCAAATCCCTAAATGTAAATGTAGGACCTTACTGCCACAACCAGCAATGCAGTATAGGACTGTAGAACACACTACTCATTCTCTTATAATAATGTCAGCTTTCACCATGCAATGGTCATGCCTAAATCCAACTGAAGAATTATTTTCAATTGCAGTTGATCAGTAAAATTGTTCAATTACTGTCCATGTGGTGAATGTCCTTTTTTTTGTGAGTAATTACAATATAATTGCTTTTAGGTGGCTGTATATAAATTCGGGTGGCATGGTGGTATAGTGGTTAGCACTGTCACCTAGCACCTCCAGATTCCGGGTTCGATTCCTGGCCAGGCTCGATTCCCATCTCTGTGTGCATGGAGTTTGCATGTTCTCCCCATGCTTGGTGGGTTTCCTCTGTGTACTCCGCTTCCTCCCACATTCCAAAGATATGCAGGTTAGGTTAATTGCCCATAGTGTGTGTATGTATGTGTGTGCCCTGTGATAGATTGGCACCCTGTCAATGAGCCTATCCCAGGAGGCTTAGGGCACAAGGCGGGGTACACCCTGGACAGGGTGCTAATCCATCGCCGGGCACACACACACACATTCCAGTTAGCCAGTTAGCCTAAACTACATGTCTTTGGTCTGTGGGAGGAAACCGGAGTACTTGGAGGAAACTCGAGAGTGAGTGTATAAAATCCTTATTCTTTCTTGACAGTTTGGTACCTTATATTTTCTACGAATTGTTTCATTTTGTTGAAAGGGTTTTGTGTTCTCTAGGACAGTGGCTTGGTCACTGTTCAGTGTGAGGCACACATACAGTCACCATCTACCTTCTTATGTACACCTGTACATTCATGAAGTTATCTAATCAGTCAATCAATTCAATGCAATGAGAAAATGCAGATAGACACAGACAGACACAGACTCAGGGAGCATCTTTCACTTGCTCAAATCTACAGTAATCAGCCAATCATATGTCAGCAATTCAACACATTTAGTCATGTAGACATGGTCAAGATGATCCGCTAAAGTTCAAGTTGAGCATCAGAATGGGGAACATAGCTTTGTTGGTGGTGCCAGATGGGCTAGTCTGGGTATTTCCAAAAAAGCTGATCAGCTGGAACCTCTCGGGTTTACAGAGAATGATCTGACAAAGAGAAAATATCCAGTGAGTGGCGGTTCTCTGGGCAAAATGCTTTGTTGATGCCAGATGTAAGAGGAGAATTGCCAAACTGGTTCGAGACGATAGAAAGGCAAGAGTAACCGAGGTATGCTGAAAAGTATCTCTGAATGTCAAACCTTGAAGCAGATGGGCTACAGCAGCAGAAGACCATGGCGGGTACCACTCCTGTCAGCTAAGAACAAGAAATTCAGGCTACAATTTACATGCGCTCACCAACTATAGAAGTTTAGAAAATAGTTGCTTAATTTGAGCAGTCATGATTTGTGCTGGAACATTTGGATGCTAGGGTCAGAATTTGATGTAGCCACATGAAAGCATAGATCCATCCTCCCTTGTATTCATGGTTCAAGCTGATGATGGTGGTGTAATGGTGTGAGGCATGTTTTCTTGGCACAGTTTGGGAACCATAATACCAACTGCTTAAATCCCACAGCCTACCTGAGTATGGTTGCTGAACATTTCCATCCCTTTATGACTACAGGATAATGCGTCATGTTACAAACCTAAAATCATCTCATACTGGTTTCTTTAACATGACAATGAGGTCACTGTAATCACAGCCTCCACAGTCACCAGATCTCATTTCAATAAAGCACCTTTGAGATGTGGAACCATAGATTTGCATCATGGATGTGCAACCAACAAATCTGCAGCAACTGCGTGATGTGATCATGTCAATATGAACCAAAATCTGTAAGGAACGCCTCCAGCACCTTGGTGAATCTACGCCATGAAGAATTAAGGCAGTTCTGAAAAGTATAACCATGGTGTACCTAATGAAGTGACCAGTGTGTGCAGGTCAAGAGATCCAGTTATGTTAAAAAGCTAAAAAACAAACAAAAAAACAGGAAAATTTGAATCTGTGATTTCTGTGACTTTGATTGTTGCATAGTACCAGAAGGGCTGGTTTTAGTATTTGAAAATTTTATACACACCTCTTTTTACACATAATGATGGGGAAAAATACTTATCTTGTGAGTGAATGGTTGGCAGACTAAAACACCTGTTAATGATAAGGATTAGAGAAATATGTTCAGATTGGTCTGATTTGACCGAATGTCTATAGAAGCTCAAATGAACACTCTATACACCTGTGGTGAGCAAAAAAGCATCTCTGAAAGCACAACACATCAATCCTTGAGGTGGATAGGCTACAACAACAGAAGACCACATCAGGTTCTGCTCCCATTAGCTAAAAACAAGAAACTGAGTGCATCTTAAGGACAGTTGTCACCCAAACCAGATAGCTAAAGACTGAAAAATATCTTTAAATAAACTTTGTGTGAGGCTTTTCCCAATAATACTGTTCTTGGCTTACAGGGTTTAGAATGCAATGTGGTCTTCTGCCCATCAATGGAAAAGCTCAGTGTTTGTCTGTGCTGAGATGTTTTTCTGCTTGCCACTATTGTAAAGAGTAATTATAGGAGTTTCTACATCCTTCCTGGCAGCTTAAACAAAATTGTAAAAATTTCTCATTCAATATTTAGTGTTTTTTACACCATTCTGTTTAAACTCTAAACACTGACGTGTGAAAAACCCAAGAGATCCTGTATACAGAGGGGCCTGGAGCCTATCCCAGGAGACTTAAGACACGAGGCAGGGTACACCCTGGACAGGATGCCAATCTATCGCAGGGCACACACATATACACACATACACACACACACACACACACACACACACTACAGGTCATTTGGGAATGGCATTAGCCTAATTTGAATGCCTTTGGACTGTGGAAGGACACACACTAAGCACAGCGAGAACATGCAAACTTCATGCATACTGAGGCGGGCAAACAGAATCAAATCCGGACTCGTGGAGCTCTGCTGGCCTGCATCAGCGTTCTGAAAAGCCCATGTCATCCTATGAGCAACAGGTAAAGGCAAAATGA